>JAXGGA010003129.1:0-108125 GCA_038373865.1 Uloborus plumipes
TGTCCGAAACAACTCCAATGTGTTTTTTTAAACTAATTATATTATGATTATAAATAGTGTACAATGCATTTTTTTTCAGTTCACAACCTTTTTTAAGGATCCTATTATTTTGAAATTCTCCAGACAAGGTGTGGCAGTGAACCATGTTTGATTATTCCTCATTGTTTATATGTCAAAGTTAGGGTCCATGGAGAAATGAGACATTCCTGAAGTTGGCAAGCCCCCCCAAAAAATTTTTGTTGCGTCTCGTAAAAAATTCCGACTGTTGCGTGTTATGCAGCGCTTGTGTTTGGGTAAAAAACGCCTGAAAGACGCATTTCAGTGCCTGTAGTTTTGTTTACAGAAACGCCACCTCCAGGGTTATGTTTACATTTAGTGATTGTATGGTGTGTAGTTATGAAGGAGACCCCATGTTATTTGGTTGGGGTTTGTTGCTTACTTTATAGTTAAGGGTGGCCGCAAAGTAATGGTTGTTATGACCAGTATCGCTCTGCCTTTGAGCGGCGTTGATTTCCCCCCTAAAAGCCATACCCCCCGAAATTATTTTTAACATATACTGAAAACTTTATACTATGAAGAAATATGTGGTACGAAAATTGTTTAAGTATCCTCCTTTGCTTTGAAGAGAAAAAGACGTTAGACATTTTTCAAATTTTCAAAATTTGCGGTTTTTTGATCGCATTTAAACTCATAGAACAGCAACATCTCATGGATAAAAAAAAGGCTTTTTAGGATTAATGAAACCTACAGTGTGTGGATAGAAAAAGCGTAAAAAAGAAAGTTGACGTGAGGGGTCTCGTTCTCGTTTTTCGAAGAAAATAATTTTTTTTGAAGCTCATTTTAATGCTTTTTTATTCTCATAGTAACATGTGTCCCATCAAGTAGGGTCAGAATCTGCTGAAACTCTAAGAATATAGTAATGTGATATAGTTTAAATTTGTATAGGGAAAGAAGAAAAAGACTATAAACACTTATTTGTGTTAAATTTTTTATAATTTCTTTAGTTTTTTAATTGCAATTAAGAGCCAGTTATTTTGAAATTCAGACAAGGTGTGGCAGTGACCATTTTTGATTTTCATCATTTTTTATATGTCAAAGTAGGTCATGAGAAATGAAACATTCTGAAGTTTGCAGCCCCCCCAAAAAATTTTGTTCGCTCGGTAAAAATTCCCAAAGTTTGATGTTATGCAGCGCTTTTTTGGTAAAACGCCTGAAAGACGCATTTCAGTGCGCTGTAGTTTTTTTACAGAAACGCCACCCCATGGTTATGTTTACATTTATTGATTGTATAGTGTGTAGTTATGAGAACCCCATGGTTATTTGGGTTGGGGTGTGTTGCTTTCTTTAGTTAAGGGGCCGCAAAGTATGGTTTTTAGACCATTTTCGCTCGACTTTGAGCTGCGTTATTTCCCCCTAAAAGCAACCCCCCGAAATTTTTTTAACATATACTGAAAATTTATACTATGAAGAGAATATGTGGTACGAAAATTGTTTAATGTCTCCTTACTTTTGAAGAGAAAAAGACTTAGACATTTTTCAAAATCTGCGGTTTTTTTGATCGCATTTAACTCAAAACAGCAACTCTAGGGAAAAAAAGCTTTTATGGATTATGGAACCTACAGATGTGTAGAATAACGTAAAAAAGAAAGTTGCGTGGGGTCTCGTCTCGTTTTCAAGAAAATAATTTTTTTTGAAGCTCATTTTAATGCTTTTTTCTCATAGTAAAATGTGTCCATCAAGTAGGTCAGATCTGCTGAAACTCTAAGTATATAGTAATGATATATTTAAATTTGTATCTGGAAAGAGAAAAAGACTATAAACACTTAATTTTGTCTAAATTTTTTTATAATTTTTAGTTTTTTAATGCAATTAACTCAAAAAACATGAAATCCTGATACTATTATTGAATGCACATATTACTAGCTTTGAAAATATTGGAAAAAGTAAATTCGGTGAGGTATCTTCAGATGTATTCTAGTGGAGGTCACAGTGACCTCCCGAAAAATTTCATGATCGAAAAAATTTTGCTGACGATTCGGCAAATTTGGAAACTATTGCAACATTGAGATTTTTTAATGATCATTTTTCTCACGTGTGCTTGATCGTATTCTGTTAAAAATTTAAGTTCCAGTGCTATGAGTATCTTATACTTCTCAAGAGGATGATCTTAATTTGCCAAAGGAATTTCCCAATTTTTTCAGATGATAAAATACGATCAAGCTCACATGTTAAAAAAAAAATAAGTTGATAGAAAATTTCTATGTTGCAGTATTGTTTCTATAGTTGCTGAATCTTCAGAAAAATTTTCCGAATATGAATTTTTCTGGAGGTCACAGTGACCTCCTTTGACTTCCCATTGGGAGCCTCTAAAAATACCTACAATATTTACTTTTTCAAATATTTTCACTTATTGCCAGCTAGTAACATGCAAATTCAATAATTCCCTCAGTAACGATTTGTCGTTTTTTGATATAATTGCAATAAGAAGCTAAAAGTTCTAAAAATTCAGACACAATTAAGTGATGTGATTCTTTTTCACTATTACTATACACTCAAAAATGACTATACACACATACATAAATTATTATCATATATTTCAAGTTTTAGCAGATCTGACCTACGAACTGGACACATTTTACTACGGGAGAACGTATTAAAATCTGCTACATTTTTTTTTCTATAAAACTAAGAAGAGAGCCCTGGCCGCTTTATTCTGTGCGTCGTTTTACACATATGCAGGTATCATATAATATAAAAAAATAATCATAACATGTAAAAAATAAATAAATATAAAAGTTCAATGTTGTAGTATTGTTTCCAACTTTGCCGAATCATACTGCAACATAGAAATTTTCTATTTATTTATTTATTTTTTACGTGTGGGCTTGATCGTATTTTATCATTTGGAAAAATTGGGAAATTCCTTTGGCAAATTAAGAACATCTTCTTGAGAAGTATAAGATACGCATGGGTACTGGAACTTAAATTTTTACAGACTACGATCAAGCACACGTGAGAAAAATGTATCATTAAAAAATCTCAATGTTGCAATAGTTTCCAAATTTGCCGAATCGTCAGCAAAATTTTTCGATCATGAAATTTTTCGGGAGGTCACTGTGACCTCCCACTAGAATACATCTGAAGATACCTCACCGAATTTATTTTTTCCAATATTTCAAAGCCAGTAATATGTGCATTCAATAATAGTATCAGGATTTCATGTTTTTTGAGTTAATTGCAATTAAAAAACTAAAAATTATAAAAAATTTAGACAAAATTAAGTGTTTATAGTCTTTTTCTCTTTCCAGATACAAATTTAAATATATCATTACTATATACTTAGAGTTTCAGCAGATCTGACCTACTTGATGGACACATTTTACTATGAGAAAAAAGCATTAAAATGAGCTTCGAAAAAAATTATTTTCTTGAAAACGAGACGAGACCCCACGCAACTTTCTTTTTTACGTTATTCTACACATCTGTAGGTTCCATAATCCATAAAAGCTGTTTTTCCCTAGAGTTGCTGTTTTGAGTTAAATGCGATCAAAAAACCGCAAATTTTGAAAATTTGAAAAATGTCTAAGTCTTTTTCTCTTCAAAGCAAGGAGATATTAAACAATTTTCGTACCACATATTCTCTTCATAGTATAAATTTTCAGTATATGTTAAAAAAATTTCGGGGGTTGCTTTTAGGGGGGAAATAACGCAGCTCAAAGTCGAGCGAAAATGGTTTAAAAACCATACTTTGCGGCCCCTTAACTAAAGAAAGCAACACACCCCAACCCAAATAACCATGGGGTCCTCATAACTACACACTATACAATCAATAAATGTAAACATAACCATGGGGTGGCGTTTCTGTAAAAAACTACAGCGCACTGAAATGCGTCTTTCAGCCGTTTTACCAAAAAAGCGCTGCATAACATCAAACTTTGGGAATTTTTACCGAGCGAACAAAATTTTTTGGGGGGCTGCAAACTTCAGAATGTTCATTTCTCATGACCTTCTTTGACATATAAAAAAATCAGGAAAATCAAAAATGGTCACTGCCAAAATTTCTCTTTTTTGTTCGAATTTCAAAATAATGGCTCTTAATGATTTAAAAAAATAAAATAAATAAAAAGACACAGAATCAGAGAAAAATTCAGTTTATGCATTAAAAATAATAATTTTAGAGCAAAGCTTACGAAAACTGTAGATTTATTTACAATTGTTACAGACCTGAAACAAATGATTTTTGCAAGTGAGTTTCAAACACTTATGACATTTCTCGATACATTTTCTATTCAGTTCTCTTGGACAAAAGTTGCAACTTTTTTTTTTTTTGGCATTCTTTGGAAGTGACCCCAAGGGTTTTGTGTGCAAAAAATGCAATTCAGGAAAAATAAAACAAAATAGTAGCATTATTGTGCATAAAAAAACTAAAAGTGTAGAAGTCACAAAAAGCCATTAAAAACAAATGGTTGATTCACAAGATATATCAAACAGAAATTGCAGTAGGGTCATACATAACCCCAAGGGACCCACGAGAGTTAAACAAGTAGTAATTAGTAATACTAATTAGTTAATACTAATTAGTGGTTTTGTATTGAACTTAATTTTCAGTATTCATTTCAGTTTTATAGGCAGTAAAACTTTTTCATTCAAATTAGTTTTTAAAAACTATGTTTTCCTTGAGAAGCCTGTTAAGATTTAAGAAAAGCAATCAGCAGAAAGAATAATTATTTGATTTATAAAAGATTGTGTTAGTATTGAGAGTGAATAAAGATTGTACAGTGGAACGTCTTTAATTTGAACACGCTTGAAACGAGTTACAATACAATTAGCTTCTCCAATCCCTGTCCTGTTTTTTGCTGTGTATTGTTGTCCGGGTAAGAAAAAGTTCAGTTAGGTCAAATGATTTTAAAGGTCCCTCGGAGTTCCTTTTAATGAGGTTCGACTGTTTAACTTTTGTAAGGACTTAGTGTATAATGTATAAAGGTCATAAAAACATAAGCTTCTAAAATTGATTTCTAGCCATTTCCTTTCTATACCCCCCCTTCCCCACCACACACGCACTGTACACACTTTTCCACTGTTTTCTTTTCTTTCTTTTTTTTGTATACAAATTCAAGTAACTTTACATGCATACTGTTTCTTATCCTTGATCTCGAAATTGTACATATTGATTTATTTATTTTTCCTCAAATCACCCCACATGAAACAATGAGGTTTATATAATTAACAACAAATGATTCTATCACTTATTTCATTGGTTCTAAAATAGTTCATACATTATGAAAAAGAAAATTCTTTTGATGTTTGAGTATTTTAGCCTCTAATCCATACAATTTTTTCCTTAGCAACACAGATACCAGAAGTTACAACCCCAGCACCAACCTTGCCTCCAGGACCATGCATTTTTGGATGGTCAGATTGGTTTAACAGTCACACACCTAATGATAGAGGGGATTTTGAAACAATTCAAAGTTCAAGAACTAATTATTTGTTTTGCTCTAATGACATGATATCAGCTATAGAATGTCGTCGTGTAGGACATACTGTGGAAGAGCATCTTCAGCAAGGAGTTCTATGTGACTTGCAAGTAGGTCTCATCTGTAGCCAGGAGAGCTTAAGTGGAGATGAAACCTGTTGGGATTATGAAATCAGATTCTTTTGTGATTGTCCAACCATTGCTCCATTTACTGGTAATTTTTAAAGGGTCTTTATTGTTATTTAACACATGTGTATACTCTTTTTGTTTTAGCTTCCTTACACGAAATAATAGAACTATTATGTTCATGAAAACATTCAAACTAAAATTTCAACCTAAATGCTCATTTATCAACCTAATAGTCAAACCTGAATTAATTTTGACTTCTTTTTTTGTCATATCCCATGTTATGTACATGTGTAGACTATCTACAAATATGTGGGCAATCGTTCTATCTGTTATGACCAAGTCCAATTCCAAGTGTTGTGACTTTTTATGTGGGTATGTGTGTATCAATCTCTCCTGGTTCAAAAACGTTTAGCAAAAAAGGTTGATTTTTCATGTAGATCCTGTATAACCTTTAATTTGTAAGTAGCCTGTATAACCACCTCAATTTTGGCTTTTCATTGAATAGTCTGGAATGCATGCATGCCATATCTACTGTTCTCGTGGTAGATTCTGGCTTTTTTAAGTTGCCTCCCTGTTCACCTCTTATCTATGATTTTCTTCTGCTTTTCACAAACAACTTTGTTACAAAACCTCTAAAACTCGAGCACAACAAAAAATCATAAAATGTTTTCCCCAAATCAAAGATTTTTCCATCCATTAGTTTTTTATTTACTCCCAATAATACTAACTACCCTATAAGTAATTATTACTATCGTTCATCATGGCTAGATAAAAGTACATTTCTGAAATTATTCTATTTTTCCAAAAGAGTTTTTAGTTTCCTTTTTTGTATTTCTTATAGGAGATTGCAATATTTTTGCGTCTGTACTGGGAATAGAATGGTTTTTTGCTCTCCCCCTCCCCCCATTTCTAATTTTTCATTATTGTTAGGTTTTGTCAAAAGGTTAGTAAGTTGGAATTTGTTTATTTTCATTAAAACCTTAATTCAGAAAAGTTTAAACAGAATTCTATAGTCATTTTAAGTGCAAGCTTTGAAATATTGTGAAGTTAAATGCTGAACGCAATACAATTTAATTTAAAAAGCTTATCTTACAATATTTTTAGTGTAAAAGCTTACTGTTTTGGAAAGTTGTTCATAATATTTTTTTAAATGCAGCTCAAGAGTTAAATGTAGATACATTTTAATTGTGTAATGTACCCGTCCTTTTTGTCTCTTTGTATCTGACATCGAAAATTTAATTTCTTGTAATGTTTTGAACAGCATTTTCAGCTTACTTTTGCATAACATTTCAGCATCAAAAACACAAACAACCACTGCGCTTCCCACTCGAATTGCTTGCTCCTATTGGTCAGAATGGATCAACGAAAATCACCCCAGTGATATGAAAGGAAAAGGGATAAAAAAAGGAGTGAAAGGTGCTGGTGTTATTAGAGGAGATAATGAGAAGGTCATGCTTCTGAGACTTCAGACTGAGCATGACTTTTGCAGAGAAGTAAGGGTTTTTTTTTTCTTTTTTTTATTATTTATTTTTTTTACAGAGAAAAATCATGATTTTTATCCTTTGAATTCTATATTTTTTTAAGTATCTGTTTGTGGCACAGTAGTGCCTGAACGGATGGGCTGATTTTCATACTTATTTGTTTGTTTGAAAGGAGAGTTGGTCAAGAGTTCTTAGCTAGGTCTAGTCTTTGTATGACATTGATCAACTTTTAATATAAAAAATAACATTAATATCAGTTAAAAGCTTCTAAAATTATGTTTGGGGGTTTTTGCAGTGAAAACATACTTGAACATTTAAAAAATAGCACTAAAAGAACGAATTTTTTCTGCTTCTGATGCAATGTTTGGAATCTCCATTTTCATTTTCATTTCACCCTCCAGGGTCCTACGTACCTACCAGCTTAGTGGTTTAACCGGGATAGGGCCCTGAAGAGCGCTCTGTTCTTAATTTTGAACCAGAACCTAGGGTCGAGCAAACCATAGGCCCTAGCACCCCCAGAGGTATCGTTTCACTTGGAGGACTTTGTGACCACGACATTTTTAACGCCTCCCAGTCACCATTAATCAAGACGGTGGATCTTTGATCGGCTGGGATCGAACCCGGGTCCTTTCGGACACGAGTCCGATGCCTTACCGATCGGGCCACCACGGCGTTGGAACCTCCATGTTATATAGAACTAGAATTCTAAGCTTTTTTCTCAGATTTTAAATACAACTAAACCTATATTCATACGGCTGATAACCAATGTCACTGTAGCCCGACAAAGAAAGAAAGCTCAAGGATTAAAAAAATTTTATCTGTTACCAGTTTCTATTTATTAACTAATGAACTACTTGTAATTGATTTCAGTGTATAGGTCTTTTAAAAAGATTTTCAATTATTCCTCTTAGTTCTGCTTTCACAGCTAGCAAATTTTACTGTGATTATCTCTCCTTTTCTGTGTTCTTATATCTTCTTGAAAAGCAATTAAATGTATTTAAATTTTAACTAACTCCTGAAGTTCATCTTAATATAAGGTCAGCAATCAGAGTGCCGGGAAGGAAGAGGGATTTTTAATGTAATATTAATACTTGTCGCTTAGCATATTATTCATTTATAATTTTAATGCATTTTTGTTGCTGAAAAATTTTAGATTTATACATAGCTAATGAAATTTTTGTCATTCAGGGCAGTTTGTCGAACATCGAATGCCGAGATTCTGTCACTGATTTAGATTACACAGAGACTGGTGACAAAAAGCTGACTTGTAACTTAATTTCTGGTTTTAAATGCAGAGGAAAAGATCAGTTAAGTGGCTTCTGTAAGGATTATAAAATCAGATACTTTTGTTCTTGCAGTAAGTATTGTAAATATTTTCCTTCTTCAGTTATTTGTTTAAAATAGTGCTTGTTTACCATAAATTCATAATTTTTTTTCTCCCGTAAATCTTGTTCAAATGCAATTTTAATTATTTTTATAACTGTATTTTATGGTTTTAAAATGTGTGATCATGCTGATGTCTTATGATGAATAAGATTGAAGCTTTTTTTAAATTTAAAACTTGATAAAACTGGCAAAATTAAGAAAAATAATAAAAACATTTAGTGTAAACCAGACCTATATATATATATATATATATATATATTTATATACTTTTCTATTTTTTACTGTTTTGTGAAAATGTGATTAATTTTGTGAAACTATTTTTTTTTTTGAGGCGATTAAAATAAAACACAGAGGATTTTCTACCTGTGTGACTAATTGGAAGAGCTCTAGGGGACACAAACACAGTTTAGAATCACATTGCCTTGCAAAGTCAGGAAAAACATTTTTATGAAATACTTTGCATTCAACAAAAACACGATAGCACAAAACATTTGTTTTAAGGTATTGAAAGATTCAAAACAATTCAATGCATTTCAAACTCTAGATATCAAGGCAAAGGCCCTATTTAATGTAGCAAAAAATGTTCTAGTACACCTAAGACTTGCTTTTTCGTAATTTAAGAGGACTGCTGTGACAGTGCGTTAAATATAAGGGGAAGTTTGATAGATTTCAAAAGTTGGTTTTAGATTTACAACAACACGCAATATATTTCCACTGTACGACTCATCACAAAATGGATCTGCAAAAATGACCCTTGGGTCAAGGTACACAGTCTACCAAAAAATGTGTATCTCAATTTTTAGATTCTTTTGCCTTGAAAATTCTCTTTCATATATTGCTGGTTTATATGAATTATATAATAAACAGAGCAAACTTTATACTACTATTTTTACATAAAGAGACTCTTTGTTTGTTTTTTTTTTTTTTTTTTTGATTTCAATAGATTTCATTTGTTCATTTGTTTGGAAAATAAAAAAGTCAAGCATACATTCATAGTTAATGAACCTTAATGTTTAACCCTAATGTGTAAATTTTATTTGGTATTGATAACACTGGGGAACAGTCAGTTTGCGGTATTCTAACTTAAAGTCAATTCCTTATCAGACAAGTGTGCTGAATACTACAAAATTATTAGATTTGTCAAATTGGCTCTAGTTTTTGAGATAAAGACTATTAGCTATTTCACAAAGAATATAGAAATAAAAATACCAATATGCATTTAAGAATATTTTTATTAAGATTCTTTACCAGAACAATATAAAAACAATAAATTTATATGCTGTTCATCAAATTATTAAAACAAAATTTCAAGAAAACTTTTTCTGTAAACTTTTCTGTGATGGTATTGCTCAGGAAAATCTCTTATAAAAGTACAACAGAAGTCTGCCGTCATGTGGCGATCCCAGCGACCTTGGTAACTTTCTTCCATTATTGTTATGACCTGGTGAAACCATTCTCCTTGTTCCTTACTGTAATCGCCCAGATTAGTCGGAAATCTGTCCAAATGTCTATGCAAAAAATACAATTTAATGCTCATAGTAGCTCTAATGTGTGAAAATTTTGAAGCGATTCAGCAACTAATTCTGATTAGTCTGGTGCTTCATGGTACCTCAAAAAATATTTGAGCTACTATAACAAAGCTTAGGAATGCTTCAGATTCAATTTGTGTCATATGGATCACAAATGCAGTGTCTTTTATTAGAATATGGATTTGCGGTCCATCGAAGGTGCTTGCTTCTAATGTTTCCATGCTCAGGACTGGAAATTTTTGATGCACATATTTAAAAGTCACCTGTCTTATCAAGGACTTTGATGAACTGTTTAATTAACCCAAGCTTGATGTGAAGTAGTGGAAAAAGACTATTCTCTCGGCTTATCGGTGGTTCATGAATCACGCTTGTATTTCCTACTTCCATATTTTCCTTCAAAGGCCATACCTTTCGAATCCAATGTTGTTTTACACGCGACTATCCCATAGACATATGAAACAAAGATATTTAGTATATATTCACCTTGCTGGCCTAACATAAAATTCACCATCGTCAAGTGTGGGGTGAACACAATGTTTTTGTAAAGAACTCGTATTTTTCCACACAAAAAGTACTTTTAAACTCACAGTGTAACACACGAACTGATATTTTCAAGATCTGATACCTAATTCGTAAAATTGGTGTACCTATACACGTGAAAAAATAATAAAATTTAGAGGGAATAAACAAATTAATAGATCTTTTGAAGGAAAGTTTAAATTTTTTAATTCATATCTTGGGTTTCGTGTATCTCAAGAACCAAAGTCAATCCAAAAAAAGCAAATTCATACTGTGTATGTCTAATGCAAGTGTTTACAAAAACCATTAACAAAATAAGTGCCGCAGATTTTTTGATTTTTTTTGTTCCGCAGTGTAATCAGTGATGAAAATTCTTTTTTGTGCTTTTGCTATATCTTAAAATTCTTCTTTGAATAAGTTACCTAATTTATTTCAAAAGTGTTTTTTTTTAAATCATTATGTTGTTTTCAGATGAAGTGTCAACAACTCCTATTATAACACAACCTATTTCTCCTCAATTAAATGTCGGTAAGTATTTTAGAAAAATAAACTTTATTTTAAAATTTAAGTAATAAAAATCCTGTTTATAATTGTGAGGTTTAAAAGGATTTACATGTCCATTGTTACTGCAAGTTGTTTGTTTTCCTAATAAAATATATTTCTTTTGTCATAGTGTAAACAATCAGTAAAAAACAAATGCCTACTATACCATTATATACTTTGCATTAATATTCACAAGGTATCTTTTTGTACTAAATTGGTAATGTTTAACAACTTCGTTAACCATTTTTTTACCATCCTCTTTGCTTTTTCAAAGTAATATTTTTATATACAATATATAATATTATAAACATACAATATTATAATGTATAAAACATACAATTATAAACAAACTATATGCTAACTTCACAATTTTCCACAAGGTGGCAGTTTAAGTGATTTTATTCAGTAGCACATGTTTATATTACTGTTCCTATACACAGCTTTTTTAAATGTTGCAGTTGCAGTTCCAAAGTTAAGAGGGTGGCAAAGGACTACAGAGGGCTCACTGTATATTTGTGTGTGTGTGTGTGTGTGTATATATGTATGTATATATATATATATATATATATATATATATATATATATATATATATATATATATATATATATATAAATGTATGTGTGTGTGTGTGTGTGTCTGAGTTTGTTTCTTATAACAAATTCAGTTTGCATCTAATTTTTGGCCAAATTTGGCAAAGGTCATAAGGTCATTTGATGCGGAGGTTTTTGTTTTTCTTTCTTTTTTTTTTTTGTCTTCTATGTGGGATAAAAAAGCTCAAGAGAGTTTTTCTTATACAAATTGATGCTTTACTTCCAATCTTTGCGAAATTTAACAGAGGTCCTTTCTTTGATGCACAGTTGGCCCCCTCCCCGCAATGGACAGTTTGAACTAGAAAATCCGTTAAGTCAAATGTTTACTCTTATTAATAACAATGAATGAACTTTTGTAATTTAACAAAAAGTCTTGGTAGATGGTGCAATATCAAGCAATGCAACTCATAATTTTTAATAGTGTAACAAAATCTATGATAAAAGTCTTTCGTCAATTCAGTTAAATTTTTTACTGTAATTACCTTTTGCTCACATTTAATGAGTTAAAATCTTGGAATTCATTCTTAGCTTTTCAAAGTAGCTTTAACATGTATATTTAACAACTTTTCAAATTAAGCTGAAACTTAAAATCTATTATTTAAAAGACACTGAGAACTATCATTTGGAGAGAAAAAGTGTTTTGTATGATTTATGTACAAAAATATTTCACTCACTTTTTGCATTATTTCATTTTATAGCCGAGTGTGATACATTTTACAACATCAGAGATGGACCAGTGCCTTTATCTGACGCAAATATAAAAGCCTCTAGTAGTAAAGATTCTAATAGTGGGCCACAAAGTTCGCATCTGAATTCTATATCTAATCATAAATCTGGTAAGTACTGTATTTTTCGAAAGATCTAATACAATACTAGTTATTATTTCAAAATATTTTATTGCTTGTTTCCTTGCAATTATTTTGGTTTTGAATTAGTTATGTATTTATTTTATTTTATTTTCTATTTATTTTTTAAATATTGAAAACACCTCTTTCTGCTTAAAAAATAGAATAAAATGAAAAAAAAAATCATATATTTCTGTTTTAGCTCAATTTTAAGTTAAGGGGCAAAAACTTTATTATTTTCTTAAAATCAAAGTACTACAACTTTACCAAATATGCTTAAAATTTATTTTTCAAATTGTACTAAGGTGCAAGCAACGGTTTTTTTTTTTTTTTTTTTCAGCTGGAGCTTGGATTGCTGGTGACATTAATAAGCAACAATGGATTGAAGTGGATCTAGGTGAAATACAGCCAGTTTATGGAGTAGTCACCAAGGGTAGAAATGCATTTCCTTCATGGGTTAAATCCTATAAAGTACTGTATAGCAGAAATGGGCTGGCATATGCTTACATTTCTGATCAAGATAATTCTGAAAAGGCATGTTTTGTTAGTTTTGTTTTCCTCAAAAATTATATTTCTTTTATGATACTTAGCGTTAATTTTTGTACTTTATTAATAAATAGCATTTTAACAAAATCATACTGCATGTGTTGAACTATGTCTGATGAGATCTGTAAATCCCTTTATCAATTTCTACCATTTTACGAATTAATGTAGGGAAAAATGTATCCTCCCCTTTCTCTAAAAATTTGACTAACTGAAGGGAGATCAACTCCCACCTAATAAGTTTCTTTCCATTCTTAAAATGGTAGCTTAGAAATTTAATTCAAATCTCCAATATTCATTTCGTCAAAATTATATAATTTGCCCTAATTCTACAGTGCATGGCTTTTAATTTTGATCTTTTGTAAAAAAAAAAAGGACTTTTTAATATTGAGGTTTCTGTCATTTGAGTAACTCTGCTACTTGCATAAAATAAGCATTGTTTTCTACTTGATGGTTTTCTTCTAACCCATCTTCATATTTGAGTATGTAACTAACTGCTCTTTATTCTTCAAAAAATTTTATCTTTTGTTCTAATCTTTTTTCCCACAACTTCAATTTTATCCCACTTAAAGATTGAAAAATTTTACATCCTTAGAAGAAATGTAAACTTAATTATGCATGATGTCATAAGTTGGTAGTTATGTGAAAGTGGAGCAAAACAAAGTGCAACAGTTGAGTATAGCCTGCATGAATGTAGTGGCTGACAGTTTTTTGAAAAAATTTTCATTACATGAAAGCAAATATGTCATTAGTTCATTGTTTAATATTTTGTTGAAAAGAGAAAAATAAATTCATTTCAGCTTATTTTGTTTGTTCTAAAACCTTTTTTTTTTTTTTCACTTCTATAAAGCAGAGCATGTATCTAATGTTCTAACAAATTTGTTGTGCTTACAGTCATGAAATGTGAACTCAGGTAGTCTGAAACGGACATTGAACCTCAAAAGTAGAATTCAAAAAATTGATAAAGAAAGGTTTTACATTCGGTCTATTTTTCGCATGTTTGTTGTGCTCACCTCTTCATAGCATAACTTTTCCTAGGTAAGAAATAAATGAAGGCCATATGTCAGAAAGAACAAATAGTCATTAATTTTAAAAAAATGTTTGCTGAAATTCTGTCATAATTTAATGAAGTTCTGAATTTTTTTCAAAAAGGAATAATTTTTTCTGAACTATTTTAATAGTAGAGACTTAAGTTTCTACATTCTGGACCCTAATTCTGTTATACTTTTGGCTACTTCAAGGTAATAATTTAAGTGTTTCCATGTCCCCTTAGTTTAAAGCAAAGAGTTTCAAAAAGACCTGTTTTTTTCCCCCATTAGTCCAAAGATTTTATTTATAATTCCAAAGGGTTTTCTGCTCTGCTTTTTTAGACTTCTATTAGCTTAACATGTCATGTGATACGATTTTAGATTTTTATCCTTTGAGGACTTTAATTATTTTATCCGCTCTATATTCTTTATAGAATTTTGTTCGTGTATTATGTCTAGTATTATGTATCAAAATTCAAACTTCAGGCTTTTTAAACTTTTGTAAGCGCAATTATAAATTTTTTATCCATTGGAAGGTTTTGTTGCTAAGTTTTTTCAATGTGTCTCACAAAAAGTCATTAGTTAGTTTAAATATCATTTATCATTTAGGTTTTTACTGGAAATTATGATAGTGAAACACCTGTACAAAACTTATTTAGAAAACCTGTTGAAACGAGATTTATACGCATTCAACCTATTACCTTCTACAAGGAAATAGCCATGAGAGTGGATGTTTTGGGCTGTGCTGAAGGTATTCTTTCTTTTATATAAATACACTACAATCTTCAACTATAAGATTACTTTTTAACTTTGTTAATTATTTAAAGCATTATGTTAACAATCATGCTTTAAAATAATCAATCATAAAAATCAATATGTTAACAATCACATTCCCCAAAGAAGTAAGAGTTTTAACCATATGCTTTGTTTCACATCAAGGTCTATCCAGGATGTTTTTGACTCGTACATTTTGCCAGCCAGAAGCATTTTGGATTTATTATGCTTACAAGCCTTGAAAATGGCTGGGTTATATTTGTGAAGTCTCTCAAGGTTTATGTAGGTCTCATTTATGGCACCTCCCCTCCAGTTTTCCCTCATATGTTTAATAAGATGCTTCTATATTTATGCTCACAATTATGTGGGAAATTAATTCTTAGTCTTACCTTAGTTTTCTTTTTTAATACTAACTGAAATATTTCCTTTTATTTTTAAGGTCAAAATTAAAAAATAAAATATAATAATAATAATAATAAAAGGATTATATTTTATGAGGCAAAATGTGCAACTAATTTTTTTTGAATCCCTTTTCAGGTTTGACCACTGCATTTATCACAACTATCGGTAAGATTATTTATTCATCTGTTCATTTACAAATTACCAAATACTAACTAATATTTGCGAGAAAAGTTCTTTGGGTACCATTGGAATTAGACATAACAAAAAATGACACACACAAATATATGCACAGGGGTATTTCTTGAATTTCAGCAAAAAGCACTAATTTGTACACACAGGAATTTCATGTAGTGTAAAAAAAATTCACAAACATTTCTACACATGTGCATATTTGAACGGGAGAAGGAGAAGGATTAATTCAATGTATAAAAAGCATATTTTTCATAATATTTTTTGCTGTATCAATTAATACATTTTTGTTTTGGTACTTACAACATAATAAATTAACCTTTAAACACTATTCTATGAAATTTTCATCAATTCTTGTGAAGAAATGAGCAATTGACAATTTGCAAGCCTGTCAAAAAAAAAAAGAAAGAAGAAAAAACTGTATTACCCTTCAGTACTCATCTTTAGATCATTGAAATTAAAAAAACTCAAAAAAAAAAAAAAAGATTTCATAACTACCTTTAGGTTAAAATTTCAAGGTTTTTTTTTTAACTTTCAATTTTAAACAATTATAAAATAGCAAAATTAAAAAAAAATCATGAAATATCAGCATTTTGACTTCTGAATGCTATAAAAAGTAAATAAAAAAAAAAAACTTGATATTGTCATGTGCAGAAACTTATCTGTTAACCAGTAATAGCTTTTGGTATTTTAGTTTCACATGATCCAGTCATAAGTTATGAGGGTAGCTACAATGAATCTTCTTTTTCTTCGAACTTTCTTAGTGTCAATAACACATACACTAGGTGGCCAAAAGTATCCGGACACTTTCGAAAATTCACATTTTCACATATAGCTCGAAAAATAAGTGATTAATTGTTCTTTAACTTTAGTCATACAAAATATAGGCTTCACCGAACATTTCCAAGTTGAAATTAAATTACCCTTGCATTTGGGGGACGACAAGAAGGGGGGTTGAAAGTAAAACCGCTTTTTGACCATAACTCTTCGAAAACAGCTCGGAATAAGCTATAAACTTCAGTAATTAATTAGCATACTATGTATAATTACTGTACAAATTTTTATGAACGTACCACTCTTACTTCCGAAGATATGAAACATTTTTTTAAAAAATGGCAATTTTATTTGAAGGGTTTTTGCTCATAACACGCAGAGTTTTTGATCAAACCTTATCAAAACTTCAGGAAAAATGACAAAATACAAGAGAAAGAACATACTAAAACGGTAAATAAAAATATTAAAAATCCGATGAGATATGAACGTTAAAAGGAAATAATTTTTCACGGCGCATGCGCGAACGACAGAAATTTATAACTACAAAAATATTGTAGCCTGGTTTATACTGCATCTTATAAAAAAAGTTCCAGTTGAATATCGTAAAAATTGAAAAAGATATCAGCGATCTAGTGAGCTGTAATTCATTCATTCGCAGACAATACATAAATGGCAAGGGGTTCTCCACAAATAGTGTGGTGACAATTGAGCATTTTCTTCAATGTTAAATTGTATACAGTTTGAAAATTTATATTCGGCATAGAAGTCACATTTCGCCTATTCGGCCAAAAAGACCTTATACGTAGGTGGCCAAAAGCATCCGGACACCCCCTGAAACGTTGGTTTTGAACGATGACGCAATAACCTTTAATTTAAAAATAGCTCTTTGTGGACAGACCCTCACTTTTTATGTATTGTCTGCGAATGAATGAAATACAGCTCACTAGATCGCTGATATCTTTTTCAATTTTCATGATATTCAACTGAAACTTTTTTTATAAGATGCAGTATAAATCAGGCTACAATATTTTTGTAGTTATAAATTTCTGTCGTTCGCGCATGCGCCGTGAAAAAATATTTCCTTTTAACGTTCATATCTCATCGGATTTTTAATATTTTTATTTACCGTTTTAGTATGTTCTTTCTCTTGTATTTTGTCATTTTTCCTGAAGTTTTGATAAGGTTTGATCAAAAACTCTGCTTGTTATAAGCAAAAACCCTTCAAATAAAATTGCCATTTTTTAAAAAATGTTTCATATCTTCGGAAGTAAGAGTGGTACGTTCATAAAAATTTGTACAGTAATTATACATAGTATGCTAATCATTACTGAAGTTTATAGCTTATTCCGAGCTGTTTTCGAAGAGTTATGGTCAAACAGCGGTTTTTCTTTCAACCCTCCTTCTTGTCGTCCCCCAAATGCAAGGGTAATTTAATTTCAACTTGGAAATGTTCGGTGAAGCCTATATTTTGTATGACTAAAGTTAAAGAACAATTGATCACTTATTTTTCGAGCTATATGTAAAAATGTGAATTTTTGAAAGCGTCCGGATACTTTTGGCCACCTAGTGTATCTTCGTAAAACTTAACGCATGTTTTACTGAATATTTTTCAAATGTGAAATAGTAATGTAGTTATTACAGAAATAAATGTAGTATTAACTGAGTTGTTAACAAAAAACCCTTTAAATATGTTTTTTATTTTGCATCGAAATAACCTTACTCTCCCCTTATCTGTTTTCCTTTTCTTCTCTGAAAACGTACATCTTTCTGAGTTTTGCATAGTTTTCAAGTGAAAAGAAATCAGATAAAACTCAAAGTATTTTATTGCATGAATCATTTATTTAGATATCTTAATGTATTATTACACTGAGGTTTGGAAAAGATGATATTTGGATCATCTGAATCAACTTATTCTGAACAGGCTAATGCTCGTTCAGCTTTTATCCAGTTTCGTAATAAAGTAAATGAATATTTTTTTCCAATGAAAATTTTATTAAAAAATATAAATGGACTATGTCATTCATAAAGTTATTAACATATTAAAATAAAAGTTAATGATAGGTGGAAGTTGTCCGTTAGAAGTAACCAGGTGGTTCAAAAAAGTTATCTTGTTTTCATGCTTTTCCCCCAGAATGGTAATTTTCAAAAGATAAAAAATGTTATTTTTTCAATTTTTTACATTTGTATCTAAGAATTAGTTACTAAATTTTAATGCTTATATGCTTCAGGGAATAAATGTTGTCTCATTTTCACCCAGTAAAAAATGTAACTAATTAATTAGGGAACATGAAATTAAAATTAGAATTAAAAATAACATTTTATTGCACAAAACTATCAGATTTCTGCATACACGTATTTCAGCATTACAAGAAACACCTAGTTCGATGCAAAGAATGAATTTATGGATGAAAAGACGTCCATTGGAGGGGGGGGGGGGAGAGATCAGAAGCTTGGAATGAACTCAAATTTTCACATGTTCAATTAACCAAAACTATCCTGTAATCTTAACAGTACCTTCTGAACAGTTAATTTTTTACTGTACTTACATTAATCTGTTTCAAATTCACTAAAACTATCCTGTAATCAGAACAGTACCTTCTGAACAATCAATCTTTTACCGTACTTACATTAATCTGTTTCGAATTCGATCTTTCTTTTTTAGCAACTCCTCCTCCCTGTATTGATGAGATGGGCCTGTACAGTGGACATATCCATGATTTTCAAATACAAACTTCTAGCAATAGAAATCCATACTCTGATGGACGGTTTGTGCGCTTGAATTCTTTGCAAACAGAAGAGCATTCTGGGGGATGGGTGGCTGAAGATTTAGATGAAAATCAATATGTTCAGGTTTGTATTAGCATCCTTCTTCTTTTTTTTTTAAGAAAGAAATCAAAACTAATTTTTGAAAATGCTGTGTGCAGCAAGATTACAAAGTTTTCTGTGAGGTAAATTTCAAGACTTGCGGTTGCCACTCAGGGGCGGACTGGCTCCCCCATGAGGACACTAACCCAAACTCCAAAGGGCGCACTTCAAAATAGCATCCCCCCCCCCCCCACACACACACATTTTCTGCGGCAATTATCCGCAAGGGTCTCGTTTTTTTTACAGCAAAATTAAGTTTGGTATAATATATGTTACAGAAGAGTGCTTTGTCGCACTACTATTCCTTTATAGATTGTATGTGCTTCAGAACTTACAACACAAATGTGTAATCCTGTTCCTATCTTCATTGTTTGTAACACTTTTTATGCACAATACGATTAATTTTAAGCAAAACACAATTTTTATCTTCTTTTTATCACTTATTTTTAGCCTTTTTTCGTTATCCGCGATACCCGTGCCACCCAATTGCGCGGATAATTGGGAGTATACCGTAGTTAAATTATAAGTTAAACCTGCATAATAAATGGGTGTGAATATTTGGGTGTGGGTGAGTATGCTTCTTATACAAATCCACAGTTTGCGCCGGATCTTTACCAAATTTCGTACTAAAGTCCTTAGCTGCTCAGAAATTCACATTGAAGATTTTCGGAACATCGGAACTCAAAAAAAATCCAAAGAGGTCTAATTTAAATTTTGAGTCATACTGCCTGGTTAGCCAGTTTCGTAGGATTATATTGGGGAAATAACAACAATAAGTTTCCGTCGGATCTTTGCCAAATTTGTCACAAAGGTTTTTCAATACTCAGAAATTTCATATGGAGGGGGAGATAGGTGTGTTTAAAAAAATCCGATAAGGTCTCAATTTAAATTTTGAAATAGCTATTCCTTCACTTTGGCGTGAAATTGTACACAATTTTTTCTTTTATTTGAGCCTGATTGGTGAACATGCGTCTTTTGGCAAAACTTTTATTTTCACGGTAGACCGTGCAATGCCTGAGAAAACAGATAGTAATATACAATGACGATGTTTATTCCTCTCATTTCTCAATGAAAGTTATATTTTTTACGAGCGTGTTACATTCTGAAATGTTTTACGGAAATTTTTTACTTACTCTCATGCAGGGTCTCCAATAAAGCGTAAATAATAATAAAAGCAAAATCTAGATAAAATCATCTTTATTAAATTGATTTAAGGCTAAAAAGATGAAATCCTTTAAAATAATACACCAATAAATAAAACTTTCTGTTCACAGTAATACATCTCGCTCTATTTTAAACGCGTTTATTTTCATTAAAAAATTAAAGTTACTTCTTTAGCTACAATTTCTTTGTCCTCTGGTGCTTAACAAAAATTGCATTACTTATTTGTGATTTCTGTCTCAAACGCTTTTAAAAATTCTAAATTCTATATTCTTAAACAAATTAAGAATCTGACCTAACTGTTGTGAGTTTAACCATCCAAAACCATTGCTAGTACTTTCCAAACTTGTCTCTCATTAATCAGATAAGTCATGTGAATTCGGAAGTTTGAAAAAAAAAAAAATCATAATTTGCGAGCCCTCCTCGTTGTGTTAAAACCGATCTTGTAAAACAAAAAAAGATCGTTGTAATGCATACTACACTGTAAAAAAAATCCAGAAACGTTTCTGAGTATTTCGGGCAGCTGCGGTTCATGTTATTTTCAGAAACGTTTCTGAGTATGTCGGAATCCTATTTCTGTTATTTTCAGAAACATGTCTGAGTATGTCGGAATCCTCTTTCTGTTATTTTCGGAAACGTTTCTGAGTATATCGGAAACCTCTTTCCGTCATTTTCAGAAACGTTTCTGAGTATGTCGGAAGCCCTTTCTGTTATTTTCAGAAACGTTTTTGAGTATTTCATGCAGCTGCGGTTCATGAAATATTCAGAAAGGTATCTGAGTATTTCAGAAAGCTTTCTCAATATTTCAGAAACCTTTGAAATTTTCAGAAATGTTTTCAAATGTTTCGAAATCCTTTTTTCTGTTACTCTTTTTTTTTTTTTTTTATATAATCATCTGTATTATAATGATTCTGTTTTTTTCTTTCTTACCGCTAAGATTTGTAATATTTCATTTTAAAAAGCAAATAAAAAATTATTCAATAAAATACTTTTATAATTGTGTAAAAATACAGAATTTTTATTATTTATGAATTTTATTATGTTTTTTAATCCACCAGTTGTTTTGTTTTTTGTAAAAGTTGAGGTTCATAAAAATAGAGTTATAACATAAGAAACTGGAGGATTAAAAAAATAATAATTTTGTATTGTCACACCATTATTAAAGTATTTTATTGATTTATTTTTTGTTTTCTTTTTGGAATGAAATATCGCTCATCTCAGCGGTGAAAAAATTAATTAAACTTATTGAAGTCTGCGACATAAGATTTGTATTAAAAAAAGTTACAGAGAAAGGATTCCAAGATGTTCGGAAACGTTTTTGAAAATTTCAGAGAGAATTCTGGAATACTCAAGAACTCTTTTTGAAAATTTCATAAACCGCAGCGGCACAATATACACTCAAATGTTTTTGAAAATTATACAAAGAGGATTTCAAAATACTAAGAAATGTTTTTTGAAATTACAGAAAGCAGATTCCGAAGTACACAGAAATGCTGTATAAAATTACAGAAAGTAGATTCCGAAACACTCAAAAGTATCTCAGAAATGTTTTTAAAAATATCATGAACTGCAGCTGCCCTATATATTTAGAATTGATATTTTTGACAATGTACGCACTTCCTTTTTTGTGTGGTAAACATTTTAGAACGTACATAGGTAGTACAATAAGCGTTTGTGCCACAAGTAATGGCTAAAAAATATTTCAGTGAATTCGAAATTATATATTATTGACTTTCAAAAAGTATATAATAGCCAAGGAATGTATCAATATTAATATTCAGGAATAGTGACATGTTGGAATAGTAACAGGTGCAACTTCAGTCTGAAAGGATATTTTCATGTCCTTTATTCATTAAACAATATAAACTAGACCACCATTTCAAAGTTTGGGGGGGGGGGGGTAAAAGGTATGTGCTCGATGTATTTTACAGAAAAAAAGCATCAAATTACAAGCATAAATGCATGATAAAAAGCAGTAAATTTAAAATCTAGGGGGAACGGTTCCCCCCCCCCTCTTCCCCCAAGTCCCAAAACTAAAAGCCTGAAGCTAAACGCAAAAAATCTTAAAAAATAAAAATGTATACTTACTTTTCATTTTTAAATGAAATATTCTATAATACATCGATGAATGTCCATTCATAAATAGCACACAATCCTTATGTAATTGCTACTCGAATAATGTTCCACTCTTGTTCAGAGCGTTTTTAAGAGTACAGAAAATGACACACTATTAAAATATTCTAACACTCGCTTGAATTATTCTTCCGCGCAACAAAAAATTACTCATTTGAATGAAGTCTTGCGTCATACGGGATTTCCCCCAGGCGCGAAGAGCAGGAACGATGTAGTGACGTCAATACCAGAATAAGATATATTTTTATTAATCGGTTCTCCTTATGCTCAACATGCATAAAGAATGAAAGATTGCAGCAACTCACAAACAAATTTTATCACAAAAAATATTGGAATACTGTCAATGAATTTTCAGAATCGACAGTCCGAATTTGCAGAATGAGGAAAATGTTTTGGCGACCTCCCATGACCCTGGGAGAGCTCCTGATCTTATTATCATTATTATTTTTAACTAATTCGCTTAATTTTAACTAGAAAAATTTCTCAAAGCGCAGAATAAAAACAAGTTTTGATTATGTCAATACAAGTCCCGAGAAAAAAAAAGTTAAGGCACAGCAAAAACTTTATACACTTTGAAAGAAAATAAATCTAATTCTTAGCAATGAATAGTACTTACCGGCTTCTGGAACAAAAAAAATAATCCAAACCGCTTCGCGTTGTATCGTAATACGTGTTACACTCTCGAATAGCCCCGTTGAAGTAAGCCTTGAAGATTTCATTTTCGTATTAATTTTATTCGTCACCAAAGCAAATATAATGCTTTGCGGATTTATGAGAAAAATGCCATTCGTATATTGATCGCTTGTATTAAATTCCTCACAGATTAACAGTTCCCATCAGATCTGATTTTATACCGAGCAAAAGACTAAAGACACACACGAGCTGAAATGCGAACCGTTAATATGGCGCCGTTTCCGGTTTCAATCTTCTCCCGAACCTCAATTTTGCTCGTTGCGCATCGAGCTACGCAACTTCCTCTCTGGTTTTTTGTATATTCAGAAACGTTTCCGACTATTTCGGAGAGCTGGTTTCAGACGGATGTTTCCGTTATATTCATAAACGTTTATCTTATTTTCAGAAACGTTTCCGAAATTTTTTACAGTGTATGGACCACGTATATAGATTTAAATAAAATACAATTTTAACCATTATTCACAAATAAATGGGCGTCATAACAGAGCTTCATCCTGCACTAAATGGTTACATATTAGCTGTTGTGCTTAAAATACATAAATTGTTTTTTTCCAATTTATTGTTTATCTTCGAAAAGTTGTGCGATTTATGAAGAATTATGGTGTGGGTATATTAGGGTGATGCTTAAAAATGAAAGTTAAAAAATTCAACGGTTCACCCTCCCATTTTGATCTCTCATATGTAAAATGGAGTTAACTAAATTTTTATTGGACTTCATTAAGTTTTAGGGGTTGCTACCTGGCTTTAAATTTCATAAAAATATGTTAAAATTCAATATAATTTTCATTAGTAATTTTCAATATTATAAAAAACCTTATCTCACTTAACACTTTATACTCATGCTAGGAAGACTCTAGTCTAACTACACAATCCCTCCTTTCTGATCTAGACCAACTCCACCCC
Source organism: Uloborus plumipes (assembly GCA_038373865.1). Lineage (NCBI taxonomy): Eukaryota > Metazoa > Arthropoda > Arachnida > Araneae > Uloboridae > Uloborus > Uloborus plumipes. The sequence goes on from JAXGGA010003129.1 coordinate 23,965, forward strand.
CCCCCTTCTCGTACCAACTTTAGGAGCCTGTCACTGCTCGTCAGTGTAGTGGCTGTCTATGATCAGTGCAGGTGTGTACAGTAAGTTTAGCCTTCAAAACAGTGTATTTCGCTTACATTATAAAAAGTGATTTATTTTATGTGTTTTTTTACAGTGAATCTAATAAGTTTCGTAAGTAAGATTTTTCATTTGTGGGAATTATAAATAATAAACTATATAGTGAAAAAATAAATTTGAATAGACTGGAAGGTTATATTACTTGTTCTGACTGTTTGCATTTAGGCCTAGGACTCTCAATTTTTGGTTTTAATAATTTGATTACTGTTATTTATGGCAAATTGTAAAGTGCCTGTAGTTTCTACAAGAAAACTGACAGAAATATGGCTAATAGGTCAAATTTCTCAAACATTAAATCAAACCAAATTACATTCTAAACGTGATACTATTTCTGTCTTTTTTTTATTACAAAGAATAGGACAAGCAAACAATCCGTGAAGCTGCTCATCCGACTTCCAAAGATGTATTAGAAATTTAGAATAAAGCTATAATTAAAACACAACAGAAAATTCATGTTATATATAAGATTGAAAAGCTTTTTAAAGAATAGCAGAATCTAAAGAAAAATAAAGAAAGTAAATCTAACAGATCAGAGGGAAAATGGTGGAAGCTCTAAAGAAAGAAGGAACTGATTTTTGCCCGAAAAGAATTAATTTAGACATTGAAAACATTGGTAATAAAAATCTAGAGGATTTTGTCACTAGTAACACCAAACGATTATTTTCTGTTACCGGATTAAGCTCTGATTTCCCCAAGAAAAAGAGGTAAAGACTGAATCAAAGACATAGAATATATTCAAAGTAAGGAGATAGTAACAAAATTTAAGGTAGTCAGTGATACAGCAGAGAGAGGGGCGTCCTTAATCCAAGAGTACAACAAAATACTGACCCTAGATGAAGACCAGAAGCAGTATATTTTGCTTCTTGTGAAGTCCTTCAGACAAAAAATCAACTTTGCTGTCTGCATTATGGGTTTTTTATGTATTAATTGTGCATCAAAATCTTTTTGAGGACTCTAAACAACTAATATAAGCTTATATTAATTCTGTAATAAGTTTTGTAAAAATCGTGACAGTTAAAGAAATTTTGTAAAAATCTGTTTTTTGTCTAATTTTCCTCTTGTTTGTTCACATACCGAAAGTAAATTATAACACATATATAATACAAAATTAGCTTTAGATAACATATATGGACCTTAAAACTTCATTTTAATTTTTATTATGTGCAAAAATATAATTTTATAATAAATATAAAATTTTTTAAATACTCACTTTTTGGGACAATGTTTGATTTTTTCAATCCTTAGTAGCGACCTTTAAATTTCTCTCAAAAATTCTCAAAAAATTAGTTTAAGTTTCTTTTATTAGGTAGAACAAAATGGGAGGGTGACCCAAGAGAAAAGAAACAAAAAATATTTTTGGGTCTTTTAAGCATCACCCTAGGGTATATGTAGATTCAGCGGTTTAACGGCATTATCTGCTGTAGTTTTACTTACTGCTGTTTTGATGATCCACTTACTGTTAAAATGCTCATTAAAATAGGAAGGAGCCAGTCAATCAACTAACACAATATTCAGTAAATCATTATTTAATTTTATTTTAGGCAAAACTAAACATTTTTGTCGGTAGTACACGTTTTTCAGTGCAATACAATTCAATTGCTTACTCATGCAGCTTTCTGACATAAAAATACCTGTCTGAAGAATCTTTTGACAACCGATTTCTCTAACCAACATCACCACACATGAATTCGTAACCTCAGTCAAGGTAGATTGACACTTTGACTTGACACACACACACACACACACAAGAGAGAGGAAAACGCACAAAAATAAGAGCGCTCACTTTGGTTTAAGACCATACTACATATCCCTTTTGAGGTGCTATGAATTCAAAGTTTATTTTTTACGCTATTCATTTGAACCTTGTTCTGAAACTTTTATTAAGTACTTCACGCGCTTCGAGTAAAAAATTAAAAAAAAAACACCAAAGGAGCACAGGTTCGAAGGCGCAAAGACGCATAGCCCAGAGGAAGATGTTTTTTTTTTTTTTGGTTAAAGGTCCTCCTTCCAGACTACCTATCACCTCTGGGGGCGGGTGGGGGCAATGAATTAAAGTGAATTATAGCACATTATTAATTATAATCTCCTGCAGCAAACTTTTATAGACTGTTTCATTCGCTTCGAATTAAAAGAAGGGGGGGGGAGGCACCCAAGTCAACTAGATTCGAGGGTGCAATGATACATAGGCCGGAGGGCGCTCACTTTGGATTAAGACCCCCCCCCCCTCCGACTGGACTGCCTTGTTTCATACCCTCCGAAAGTAAGGTGGAAAAAAACGAAGGCGCACAGGTTCGAGGGCGCAAGGGCGTACAACCTGGAAGGCGCTGTATTTTTTTTTTTGGCAAAGATCCCCTTTCCGACAACCTATCACGTCTGTGATGCAATAAATAAAAGTTAATTATAACAGGTACATTATTGAGTATAACCATTTTCTTCAATCTTTTATAGATTGCTTTCCGTGCTTCGAACGTAAAGATTTAAAAAAAAAGGGGGGGGGGCTTTGTTCACGGCGCAAGGACGCACAGACCGGAGGGCGCTAACTTTGGATGAGATCCCCCTTAAAGACCACCTATCACTTCTGGGGTACAATAAGAACCGCCTTCTGATAACGCTTATTGACTACTTTTTACATGTTCCAAACGGGAAAAAAGTAAAAAATAAGTAATTTACTAAAGTTGAAGGCGCACTGGCAGTGTGTGTGTGGGGGGGGGGGTACTGTTCAAACTGTTAGGGGTTGCTTTCAAACCTTTAAAATTAAAAAAAAAACCCGAAGGTGCACACGTTTTGAGGGCGCACAGGCCGGAGGGCGCACCTGCCCGCTGGCAGGTGGCCTCTACGGCCAGTCCGCCTCTGTTGCCACTCACCAGTGGCGATTAAAAATATTTCTTTGGCCACTACAAAATGTGATGTTGGTTGCCAAACTGCTGACCTTCCTTTACTGTTCAGTTTTTGTTTTATTTGCATAATGTCTAATAGTTTGATTTCACAATGAATAATTTCATTTTTCAGAAACAGTTTGTAATTTTTTTAAAAACTTTTTCTTGTACATATAGTAATTTATTTAAGATATATACAAGTACATAATGTAATGTTACAAAATACAGACTAAAGTGGAGTGGGATTATAGCTTTTGAACTTAATTCAAAGTGACCACCAACAACGCCAAAGTGGCCACTAACTTTTTTGGATTTTCTTACCACTGAACACTATCAAATTTTTAACTCTCAAGCTTTATTGTGAGTGAAACAATGTTATTGAAATTAAGATTTTTATTTGTATGAACATAGGTTTATAAGGACTGTATATCAAGTCATAATTTTTCATAATATTTTTAAGTGTACCTACTATATTTGTGGCTCGAAATGTCTTTGAAGTGTGAAGGCCAGACTGTTTCAAAATATGCAAAAAATCCATACATCTATATGTTTGACCGGAATTAGCCGATGATCATACGGAGCCGATGATCATATAGATACGGGGATCATACAGTGAAGGGAAGTGAAGTGGCACCTTTATTTGTTTTAGCTTATTTTATGAAGAAAATATTTTTTTCTTAAGTATTTCTTGCATTAGATCAATTTCTGATTTATAAACCAATAATGAAGCAGTTAGTTTAGAACCAGAAGATCTTAGATTCTAGCCCTGTAGGTAATATAATGAGTGTACAAAAGAGTTAAGTGATATCCTGATCAAATTTTCTTTTTTTGTCTTGAGTGTCAGAAAAATTGTTGTTATGCATGCTTTTTTCCTTTTTTCAAATGCATAGCTAAAGTTTAAGAGCTAAGAATAGTTATTGTTGTTAGTTAGTTATAGATTTTCTTTCATACTTCTTTATTACTATTATTATTATCATTGCAATTTACAATTTGATTGGAGAATAACTGTACATATTTTTTTTACATTCTAGATTGACTTTCTAGAACCACGTATATTGACTGGAGTTAAAACACAAGGGAGAGATATGGTACCTCAATGGATCACAGCTTTTACTGTAAGCTACAGTCAAGATGGAGACACATGGATTCATATTTCAAATAGTCATGGTGTCAAAGTAAGCTTGAAATAGTCCTAAATTTATGATCAACTATTGAAAAGCTATTCAAAGCTGGGTTAAAAATAGCTGATGTGTGCACTTGTAGTTGCACTGTTTACTCTTGGAATATCTTTAAAGTAGAAAAGATACTCACAGAAATAACACAACTATGAGGAACTATTTTAGTGTGTGGGGGGGGGGGGCAACCATTGACTACCTTCATGCCTTCTGTACCACAAAACAAATATTATTTGATGCTAATTTTAATGAAAATATATTTTCAGCGGCTCTGTTAAATCTTTCTTCAATGTATACAGAAAGAACTATGTATCAGCAATAGCTGAAGTAGATCAAAGATAAAATTTCTATTTTCTGTTTTTCAATTCATAACTTGGGGGATAAAAAAAACCTTGGTGAAAAACCAATAGAAAGTTGTGAAAAATAATATTCGTGTGCAAAAAACTAAAAAAGGAAAAAAATCAATGTTAGATTTGAGCCAAAAAAAAAAGTGTAGAATCTCTGAATGATCAACTAAATTGATCTAATTTCACAAAATTTCATGGCTACCAAAAGCCATTTCACATCAGAAAAAAGCATTACAGTTTGATTTTGCCTGAATATAAATTAAAATCAAGTGTATAGTTGGAGCTGCATCAATGCTAAGCAGTAGACTTTTTTGGACTCTAATTTCTTTCTGATCATCCTTTAGTATTAAACCATAGCACACTTTACTGTTAATTCTCTAAGCACTATCAGAAAGAGTTTGTCAATCTCTTAACTCATCTGTGATGCAGTTTTCCTTCTAATTAGACACTTGTGAATTCATATACACTATGTTTTTGAGTGAAATCCAAACACTTTTTACATATGTTTCCCTATCTGAAATTTTCCCTATTTTTATTTTCCTTCACATTCTCCATGATGCAATTTATAGTACCATTGTCTGAATAATACAGGGTGTTTCATATTGAATGGGACAAAAAGAATAGCACAACGTGACTGCCGTAATGGATTAATTCAGTCAAAACAAATTTATTCTGCAATTAACAATTATACAAGTTTTATTTGGAAACAAAGGAAAATCATTGAATGACAAACGGGCCTCCAGAGGTGATGTTAAACAAAATGTCGTCCATGTAGGAGAAAGTGTACTGAGTTTTCGAATATGTGGACATTAGTTGTGTCACCGAGGGGCACATACGTTCGAGCCAGCCTAATGGAGTAGCCAATTTTCCAGAAAATATTCTTCCAATAAGCAGGATGTTCCATTAGTCGGGGTTAAAATGACTAAGAACAACGGTTTTGTACATTGAAAATGTATCACATTAAGCGGGATATTCTTTTAACCAATATTCCAATAAGCGGGCTCAGCTGTATTGAACACCTGTAGAAACTTGAATAAATGTAGTTTTGAGGTAAATTTGAATTTTCTGAATATATTAATTGCAACGTTCACAATCTTGTTTTCTTTTTGTCCCATTCAATATGAAACACCCTGTATTTAAAGTTACTGTGTGATTTGATTTTTTACTTGGAACATGGTTAACCAAACCCCTAAGGAGAATTTCGTCCTTTCTTCAAAACTCATCTTAGGTATGTTTGATGATTTCTTTATACCAAAAGTATTACAGCTTAAGTACCTTCTACTTTGTCTATTTACCTTGCAGTTTGGACTTTCCTTGTGGTTTTCTTTGATCAAAATGCTTTTCTGCATGAAATATATTTTCACCTTATGCATCACCTTTCCTCTCTAAATCCCAAAGGGTGAAGTAATTCACCAAGCATATTAAATTAATTTCAAATATTTACAAACAATTCTTAAGAAACCATTTCTTTCTGAGTCCTGTGCTAGCTAAACCAGCTATGAAAGGTGTGAAGGTGTTGCAGCTACTTCAGTATTAAAAAATATTCAAATGCAGGAAAAGTGCACAGCTAACGGGAGTATTCTTACTAATGAGAAAATAGTTACAATCTTGGAAATCGTATGGCAAGTAGGTAAAATAAAAATAGTGAAAATAATTGCAAATTGATCAGAAAATTTATTAAAAGAAAACTTAATTAAAATAAACCTCATAAATCGCAAATTTTAAAAAAGAAATGGGGCAAAAGTCAAAGTCCTAAGGCATAAGAATGAAAAGCAAATTAGTGAAAACTCATTAAGGGGTAAACTAAGTAAGGATTTTGAATCTAAAAAAGTGCTGTTAAGGCTGAAATAGTGTCAAAAATCTGATAACTTACAGGGCTGCCACTGACAACTAAAGAGGTGACCAACACTATTATTTTGAAAAATGTTTCAAAAGCCAAATTGCTCAAAAAATCTTGCAAATATTTACTACATTTTTTTCTGAAGAAAGTACTCCTTAATTTAGTTTCTGTGTATTTTAGCCCAAGTGTAGTAACGCTTTCTTTTTTCCATTTCACTAGGTATTTTCTGGTAATTATGACAGAAGCACTGTTGCAATTACTTATTTCCCTCAAGCCATAAGGGCTCGTTTCATTCGCATCAATCCTGTTAGTTGGGAAAATTGGATTGCTATGCGTATAGAAATATTAGGGTGCCAAGGTAAGCAAATTTACTGTCATAACATGCATTATAATGAAGTGCCAGATGTTAAATGCACATAATTTTGCACTTCTGTAAATTATTTACTGATTACCATTGCTTTGGACAAAAAAGTGTGATGCAGGTTTACAGCAAATGTGGATTGACCTTTTAACAATCAATTTATTTTGATGGCTGTCAATTTTTTATTGCAAGAGTCAAATGTTTAGTATAAAATAAAATACTTAACAAGAAATTATGCAAGAAATTTATTAATTAATAGCAAATCAAAAGAGCAAACTAAAACATGTTTCTGGACACATAAATTATTTGCCTTGTGTCCGTGTTATTGAAATATAAGGCCTTCAAGTTGACTGAACTTTAAAGAAAAGTGACCAAATTTGGCAAGATTTGGGAGAAATGACTGACATCTTATGCTTTCCAGATGCAGAAGGTTAAAGTAACTTCAGTTTATCGCCCAAGTCTTTAAATTTTGGCAGAATGTAAGATCTTATATCTCAATAATGGGAGGGTTAGGGGGAGAACAAAGGCAAAAAATATTGCATTAAATAAATGTATCAGTATACTTTTTCAATTTCAACAGATTCTTTTTTTCACTGTCACATTATTTGTGTAGTCCCCTTTCTCCTAGCAAATAGTTAAAAATTGATATTTTTAATTTGATTTATAAAAATGTTAAGCTTTGTAGTTGCTGCATATTTGCTTGCAGAGACTAGCACTCATTGGTAAAGTTGACTTCTTGTGGAGCATAATTTCTGAAAAGAAAATAATAAAATAATAATAGTAATAATTTAATTAAAAAAAAGAAATATTGATAGAAATAAAATGTCAGGCATTTTGAAAATCAACCTCTATCCTTTGAAAACCTTCTGTAAAGTGCCGGAATCTATTGAATTGAGGGCAAATTAAGTTCTCTTGAGACGAATTCAGATTTGGCGAAGAGATGAAGCTAAAAGAAACTTTTCTAGGGATATATTAGGCTACAGCAATTCAAGGCGCTCAAAAAAATATCTCGAGTAATACTCCGATCTGAAATTTTAGAGCACTTGCGTTTTGCCTAAGATAATTTCATGTATGACAGTTAATAAGTTAAAGCTGAGTACTTTTTAATTTTATCCATTGCTTCTCTTTTTGGGGTACCTAGCACAAATCACATTTGCTCATAATCAACACGGTTAAACTGATTTTTTTTAATATTTTATTTCTTTGTAAATCATGCAATTCTTTTCTCGTTTCAGAGGAAGTCAAAAATGAGGCTGGTACCACTCGAAAACCTCATGTTGTTCCAGGTATTTTTTTCCTTTTTTTTTTGTAACAGACATGTATAATATGATCAGTTTCTTTTTGCATAAATGTTTCATTGAACATGTGATTTTTCAGATTTTTTTCTAAATTCACTAGTTTTTGAACGAGCAAATTATTGCATGCAAAAAAAAAAAAAAAAAACAAGGGACCTTGCAGTCTAAATTCAAAATTTATCAGTTCATTTCATGCCTCCAAATAAAATACTTGACTATATAGAGACAATAACCCATGGGTAAGCTTGTAGGTATACTGCACTGTACTAATAATGCTGTGTTTATTCACACAATCATGCAATTTTGTAATTTTTTTTGAATGGTGTTTAGGTCACATGCCTGGTTTCTTATGATGTGAAACATTCTAGCAACTTTTTATACTTTACATGAACATTTTCTCTTTAAATAAAATATTCACCTTTAATTGAATCTCTCATGTTTTGAAAACTAGAAGAATTTTTGCATTCAGAAAACAATAATTGCACATTGAATCCTGAGTGCTGAGGATTTTTTGCAGCTACCAGAATTAGATAAAAAAAAAACAATTATGAGTTTTCTGTCATAGGCATATTGTGTAGAAGCTTTAATAACACAAATTAAATTTTCAATACAATTCAGTAGTAGTTAATATATTGGTCAGCTGTGCTATCAGATGGGGACAACTACTCCCACCCTTTTATGTTAAATCACTTTAATCATTACTCGATGATGTTGAGGAATCTCACAAAATATTTTTAACATCCTAAATCATGTTAGAAGTAATGACAAATCAACTCATTTGGTTGCCCCTTGCAATGTTGAGAGCAATCAAAAGAGCAATAAATAGGGCATACAAAAACGTCAACAGAAATCTGCCAAAAAAAGTCTAAATCAGCAATAGCTTGAGCTGAAGAGAGTACTTTTGTTTATTTAGTCATTGGGTTTTTTTTTTTTTTTCTTATTTTGATACTGTACCTATTTTAATGATGTCAGAGCATTTTAAACTAAAAACAGTACTGTTGCTTTGGTAAAATATTTTCTGTGGTTTAGTAATTGCAATTGCTTTAAAATTAGATACCTATGTAGTTGAGGCAAACCCGACCTGGCAGCATCATATTGCTGTGTGCAGTTATTAGGATGCGTGTTGCATTCACAATGCTGCTAGTTTAAGTTTGCTCCATTGTCCTAAATCATCTGTATTTCATTGGTTCCTAAAAAGAGTTAAAAACTAAAGTTTAATCTTTCGCGTTCTGGTCCTAAAAGTTTAAAGTAAGTTATTGCATTGTAAGTCCTCAAATTTGTTTAATAGTTGTCTATTGTATGGATGTCCTAAAATATTTTTCTTCAATTTCTTCAAAATCTCTATTCCAGACAAATGCATAGAGCCAATGGGATTTGAAAATCACCAGCTACCTGATACGCTTATTACTGTATCTTCATCAGATGGAGATAAAAGTGGGGCTTCCAGAATCAGGTGAATAATTTTGGAAATTGATATTCAACACAATTTTCTACCAAAATAGTGTAACTAGATTTTTACTTTTATATTTTTATGCATCCATAATAGTTTTTCTTTTCTTTCTTTTTTTTTTTTTTTTCTTTTTCAATGAATGCTGAGAAATAAGATATGTTTACAGTCTTAAATCTGACTTACATTTAAAAATAAGATTCTTAATAAAAGTAATCAACAACAATAACTGATAAATAAAAAAATTCATTCTACTGGATTTTTTTTTTTCAGTTTTATTTACTTTTTTAGACAAAAAAACATATAGTTTGAAAAATTAAAGGAAGGAATTTTTTTAATTTACTTTCATATATGTGATAATTAGAAAGTCTGTCTTGCTTTTGTTCCAGTGTTGGGAGATTCTGTGCATTGTAAAAAAAAAAAAATATTTTTTTTCCTTTATATTTGAGAAAAAAATTTTAATCACGGCTAGCTTCAATTTTTTAGCTGGTTATTATTATTATTTCATTTATTTATTTACCTTAGGTTTCTAAAACTGAGCTTTGCAAGGATCTTCTACATAATATTAATTATTATAATACACCTTTAGTTAGATGTTAATCTGTTCTTGAGTTAAATGTAATTTTTAAAAAATAATCTTTCTTTTTAAAAAAAATCTTTTAAGCTCATGGAATACATCATTTATTTCATTTTTTTTATCAAGGCTAAATACCCATAGAGAAGGTAATGCTCCTGGTGGTTGGGTGCCTGCATCTTATGATTATCAACCTGTAGTTTTGATTGATTTTTATGGCAAAAGGAATCTTACAGGCATTTTAACACAAGGTAAGAAAATGTTTTTGGGACATTTGATTACAAATGATTATTTTGATTTCACATTATTAGAATAAAAACTCCCCCCCCCCCTCTATCCAAACTTTTGAGCGATAATTGCTTACTATTGTTGATAAATGCAACCCTTATATTTGCTAAAAAATATATATGTGTATAATACTGATACAACTTAATTTGTGTTTTTGTTTCTGTAGATGTTCTTTTCTCTCTTTTAAAATTATTTCTATCCCTCTTTCTTTTTCTGTTTTATATTTTCTGTCTTCAGTAAAGTTTGATGTAATTTATAATTTGTGCAAATCACGTGAGTAAAAATCTTCTGACAATACAAGATGAAAAATGGTCAGTCCTTTGGGCCATCTTCTTAACTTGGCAATTGAATTTGGTCACCAAAGAATTACTCCTTAAAAAAAGCAAATAAAATATACTCTCGGCCCCGCTTAAATGAATACTGTCGGTTCCAAGAAATATTATTCAATTAAGCGGGGTATTTGTTTATGCTGGGTTTTTTAACATTGTGTCTATGGCATCTGTTCCAGCATTTTTTATTTGTATAAGTGGGGTATTTGTTTATTCGTTACCCGATTAAGCGGGGACGACAGTATGTAAATAGATTTGACTCAGCAAAATTTACAATAGGAAATTTGTACTTGTGAAGCAAAATTTATGTAACTTCCTAAAACTAATTGTATTGTTTTGAAAAGTCATAAAATGATTTGAACGTGATAATATGCTTTAATTTTTAAACATATTTAAAGGCTAGAGTCAAATTAAATAAAAAGCTGCTCTGGTGTTTATGCATGTTGCATTTAAAGCTTTACAAATTGGGAGCATAACAAAAGGAAAATTGAGTAAATGCTAATTTTAAAATGATGCATTGTTATCGTCACTTCAATTTTGGAAAGCAGTTAACAGTTTTCACATTATTAGCTTTTTAACAGAAAAGCAAGCAGCAAAACAAAAGTAATTCTATGCATTCAATTTCAGTGTATTGTAGTTAGAGCTTTGAAAAATAAGTGTGAACCTAGTCTACACTTTCTTGTTTATCCTGCATTTTGAAATAATTCCTAATGTATACTCAAATTTAAAGAGTATGTTTGGTGTTTGAGCTAACTGTTTTTATTTGTTCATCAATTTTAAAGGTCGAGAAGATAAAGACATGTGGATTATGAGCTATAAAGTGATGTATAGTGTAGATAATGTAACTTGGGAGTATGCTACTGATATGGAAACGGATAATATTGTAAGTAAATGCTTTTGATTTGGTTTGAATGACCCATATGAAAGCTTTTCCCCTTCATCTGCAACTGAAACTTTCATGAAAAGCTATTGATTCTGTTTATTAAGCAAGAAAATCAGCAAAATTCCTTTCTGTAGGTTTTTAGTGGAAATAGAGATCGCAACTCCATTGTTCTTCGGTTATTCAGCTCAATGATTCAAGCCCACTACTTGAAAATTATTATTTTGGATTGGCATAATTTACCTGCAATGCGTATGGAGATTTGGGGTTGCTTTATTCCATACCGTAAGTATATTTAGCTGTTGATTTCTTAGTTGTGCTGCATTATTTTCCATAAATAAACTTAATATCCTTAATCATTGTACATTTTGACATTTAAACTGAAAGTGTGATTTGCTTAATCCTTTGCAGTCCATTTTTGTTTTTAAAGCTTTGTGATCCTGGTTGGTGCAAAGAGATCATAAAATGTAGCTGGATGTGGTGGGGATCACAGTTTTTAAGTAATTTTGTATAATCTCCATCTACGCTATGTGTTAGCCCATGCATTTCAGCTACAAACCAGAGCAATACCATCAATTAAAATCAGAATGTACTGCTCCTACTTGTGATATGTATTCAATTATAACTATGCATGAATGCATACAAAATGTTTCATAAAAGATAGGCAATACTTTTAAAGATGATAGTACACATTCATACAAACAGCTTTCGTCCTAGAATAAGCATGGATGGTTGGACTTTAAATGCATATGTGCTAGAGAGCGCTGGATGTGATGTTGCATTATGAATGTAATGACTCAGTGTACAATTAATGAAAAGAAGCAAGTCTAATGATATACATTTGCAATAAGAGGTCGATAGTGACAAGCAATGGCTTTGTGTGTACACAGTGATTAAAGAACTAGAGACCTTTTTGGAAAACACCAAGCTTATTGCTCCACTTCTTTCCACCTTTTGCCCCTGGAAGTAGGTAAAACTCTGGATGAGCTCTTGAGGTTGAATGTGGGTCTCATGCAAAATGCCATTAGCTGCCCCTAAGCAATGGAATCAAGATATGAAATATCTGGTGGTTGTTGTGGCCAAGTTGCAAGACGAGGACCACTAGACTGTCCCAAAATTGTATGGTGAAAAAAAAATTTTGGAATTTGAACTGGCATACCTTGCATTATTGTGACATTTGGTATAAATAACTATCTTGCAAAATTTTAAGCTATTTGAAGGTTATTAAGTGACAGCTCAACATCATTAAATATTTCTAAAACCTAATTTGCTGAGTAATTATTTTTTCACAAAGTTTTATAAAATTTACTCAATACAAAAGCATTTCTATCCATACTTTTCTTTTAACAATATGCAATAATTACAATCTCAAATACACTTTTTACTTAAAATGACTTAAAAAAATTTTTTATACACCACTGTTGCTTATTTTCCGTGATGTTCCAATGTTTGAAAAAGAGCCGATGTTGCTCGTCATTAGTAAGTTGCAAATTGAAACCACTTTCTAATTTAATTGCTTGTTTAGCACAATCATTTGCTACCTTCAATGCAGACAGGCCTGTCATTTAGGGGGGGCTGGGGGTCAATTACCCCCCCCCCCCCAACTTTGAGAAATCAATTCATTTACATTTAAGTGGGCGTGGGTTTTGTTGTTTTCTAGTGAAATTGTATTGTATTTTTACCCTTGTGTGTCTACCCCCCCCCCGGAAAAACTTGAAATGACGAGCCTGAATGCAGACACTATTTCCTTAGCTTGATTGTATTTATTTCTTCTAGCCCAAGTACGAACATCAACTGACAAAAATTATTATCCAGTTTCATTACAGTTGATTCTAAATCCGTTCTTTCACAAAATATGATAGTGGTTGGCTTTTAATCTTTTAAGACCTTTTTTGGTTTTTGGACGCTATAAAGCTTTTACTATGGTAGCTTTTTCCTTTGGAGGCACGCGATCTGTAAAAAAAGCTAATCATACCAAATCCTCACTTAGCTATCAGTTTTCCTTTAAGTTTTTAATGAGTGCTCTAAGAGCCGCTTCACTATCAATTTCTGTGTATAGCTCTAGTATTTGTAGAAGATGTAAGTCATTATGAGGCACATTGCAGCTACTGGGGGTACTGAGCCACAATTTTGCATAGATTGTTGTCATGAACAGAATTCTTTTTAATGCTTAAATCTCATAAGATGCTAATTTGTATTCCTCGTGAAAGCACAAATTTTTCAAGCAGTAAACTCCTTTTGCCATCCATCTTGCCCTGTCATAGGCACCTGGAAATTAAACATATAACCAGGAACATGATCTGCATCACCACGAGTATACAAATACAAATATGACGACCAGCAACAGGCTCTGGGCCCAACAGGGCTGGTCGTAGTCAAATTAAAGACCCCAATGAAGATCAATGGCCCTCTTAAAACTATCTACTCCCTTGCTCCTTACCGCCTCTTCCGGTAAACTATTCCAAGTACCCACTACTCTGCTAAAACAGTAATTTTCCGAATTTCCAGGTTAGCCTGAGATTTAAGCAGCTTATAACAATGACCCCTTGTCCTGCTTTCCGCGCTAAAATTTAACCCTATAACATCTTCCATTTTGATAAATTTAAACAACTGAATCATGTCCCCCCTTGTTCTCCTTTGCTCAAGACTATACATGTTAAGCATTCTAAGTCTGGAATCATAGTCTAAAGATCTAAATTAGAAAATCCATTCATACTAACCTTGTAGCCCTCCTTTGTACCCTTTGATGTTAGTTTTAAACACTCGAATCACTTTAACAAAAGTGCTTGCTTTTTATTCAATGTCCAATCTTGATGCAGCCTCAATTGAAGACTCAAATAACATACTTTGTTGTTCTCCTGTTTTTGCTTTCTCTTCTTGATTTCTCTTATTACCTTTTCTTGTCTGTTGCTTTTCTTGCTAGTTTTTGAAATGTCAGTTTTCGCCTCCCATAAAATTCATCCTTTTCCCTACTTGGTCCTGAAGGAACTTCCAATCTTCAGGTATTTTAATGGCAAATTCACTGTCTGCCTGCATAAGAAATATCAAACATTTTTTCTTCATTTCTTCATTAAACTCTTTTTCGATTTGTCATTGCCTCTTGGATGCCCTCCTATGTTTATTTTTATACATTTTGGCATATTTTTCATAGATCATTTTCAGATTGGTCACAAAATTTGGTTTTTGTGTTATCGGTAAGCATCTTTCTGACAATGTTAATTTTCTAATCTTTAAATCATGAAATAGCCGGCCCAGTGCTTCACCATTTGTTGGTGATTGGTTGTTATTATGTATATCAAGAACTGAAACAAGTTGTTCTATCAGCTTTATTTCCATGTGGATATTATATTGTGAAAACTACAATTAAATTCTGCATACCACTTATTGTAAAATTAATATAAAGTCAATGTACTGTTATTTAACTTTAGAAAATATTCATTAAAATGAAACTTACTTCTGAAAAATTTAGAAAATTAAAACTAAATCAAAAATGAATATAATGTAAGCTTTAGTTTTTATATAAAATGCTGACGTACAATTTTAATTCTAGAGCTACAGTAAGTCGAGGACAAAATGGCAGTGTTCCGTTTACCTAAGATGGCGATTATAAATTACAGTTTCAGAGTTCTGAAAACACTGAAGTTAACAATAACTGATAAAATTTAATGTAGAAAACATTGTGCTTTAAACTATATTATGCTTAAAATGTACAAACTAATGAATAAACAATAAAAAAATATTTTTTAAATATTTGTTGCATCATGCATATTTTGTACCGAAAAAAAGGGCATAAAAATGATTTTGGGTGCTCATGAGAGGTCTGTTAATCTTAAAATATTTAGCTAAAATTTTTACCACACTTTTAGAATGTCATTTGGCACAACTTTAGTGGGTATGCGCATTGATTTTCAGAAATTATTTTTTTTGGGACAGTCTAAGGACCACCTATACCAATCCATCAAAAATGTTATATTCAGATAGCTTCAGGAAACCGGTAAGCTGTATTTTCCAATGCATCAGCAAAATGCATTATGGGATGAAAGTTGATTGTTTGGATGTGTTCTATGACCTCTTAAAGACTGCTTATTGTTTGTGAAAGATAATGTATTAATATTACAATGCATCAACAAGCAATGTGCTGGACGAAATTGAATTCTATGCCCCCATAGGCTAATCTTAAATTCGCTATTATCTCTCCCTTCTTAATGGAACAAGCACATCAACCTTCACTTTGAAAATTAAACTGTGTGTCCTAAAGAGAGTATTCCAAGGGTTAAGGCATCAAACTTTTGCAAAATTGCTGACTTTTTGCAATTTTGCATTTATTATATTTATTGTGTATGGTGATGGCAAATACTGATCTCAGGCAGCTCATTAAGTGGTGGACCTTAAAAATATGTGTCACTTTCATGAATTGTATGAAACGAAATACAGTAAAACCTCAATGTAGCATACACCAGTACGAGAAAATACTTGCTTTAATGAAATGAATGTTTTAATTGCCATTTCCAACTGGAATCTCAGTACAACAAACTTTGCAATCTTGTGAAGTTTATTGTAATGAAATTCAGGTATTATATAATAGAAAAAGATATCATTATATTATAGAAAATAAAAAGTTACTTACATTTTGTTTTCAAGGAAAAACAACTGGGTGTTCTGTAACTTACTCTTATTTACAAAAATATAAAAGTTGTTTCATGAAAAAGATTTTAAACATAAATACAACTTTGATAAGAACGCATAGTGTCTTTGAATGTAATTAATGTGATGAATAGCAAATGTTGTTATTGTATGTAAACAATATTTGTAATAAAATTGGGACCTAATAAATTTATGTATCCTTCATTTTTCTTTTTACAGCCACAATTACAATCCCCCCGCCAACTTTTGCTACAACTGCAGGTTAGTTTTCATATACATAACCAATTGTTTGCATCAAAAACTTCTATATATGACTTCTCTTATTACTAGTTTACTACATCTGAATGAAAATGTACTGTTGTAGATATTGGACATGACAGTCAAGCTGTATTATTAATTCTCATTGTTTTTTTGTATGACAAATTCGACATTTAAAAAAACATATTTCTAAAAACTTTTTCTTTTACTTGGTACTTAACGATATGTAGTTAAAGTTTCTTTCTATATTGTAGAGCCTTGTGTTGAAAATAGCCCTTGGATTAGTTTATCTGACCCTGCAATATCAACTTTTGGTGACAAAGAACTCATTAAGGAAGTACTATCTGCTGTGGGCACTTGCAGTAATCCTTTCGAAATTGAATGCCGAACTGTGGCGACTCAAACAGACTATACTCAAACTGGTCAACTAGTGAGCTGTGATCTCACTCACGGCTTGATTTGTGAGAATAAACTGCAGTCCTCTTCTTTGTGCTACAACTATGAAGTTCGAATTAAATGCTGGACATGTGGTAAGGATGTATATTTTGTATTTCGAAGCAATTTTCTTAAACCTTTATTATTACGTACTGTAATTAATGGAACTATACTGAAAATATCATTTAAATATTGAACAAATAGAAAACAATTGATACAAAGTGTACCATCAAATAAACCTAAGATGCAAATCATTCAGTAGTATAATTAATAACCTAGCTTTGATCAGCCATTTTCTTTTTTTAAGTTTAGAAATTTTAGCTAACCAATTTAGATATATTATAATTACTTACAGTTTAAAGGTAAACCAAAACAACTTGAGACTGAGACTTTACAGTAGTTTTATTATAGTTGAATTTCTTAACAATTATTTGAACTGAGTTTCTGAAATTATCAGTGTTACTATTGTTTATGTTTGCAGTTTCTGTTTATTATTTTTCACTTAATGTGGTGTAAAGAAATAAGAGGAGGCATGAGGTATTTGGAGAGCTGTAGCGGTGAAAAGAGGTCCTTAAATGTATATCTATCTATCTATCTATCTATCTATATATATATATATATATATATATATATATATATATATATATATATATATATATATATATATATATATATATATATATATATATATATATAATTATTAACTGAATTCTTCAATCTTCTTTCAGTTAAAAAGTAAGTATAGAACAAAGAAGATAAAGCATATTAGTGTGATGATTGAACTAAAACTATATATGTGAAGAAAAAGTATCAATTTTATCTATACTGGAATTTGGATCACTAGATCATTAAGCAAGCTGTTCAGAAAATTGTGTCTGCAATTTTTATTGCTGTTTGTAATCTAGTATTCATTTTAATTTTTGATGTTTCATAAAAATATAAATTTAACATTCCCATGCTTTAATTTCAGAAAATCCAAGAGAAGCTGAAAGATATTTTTTCCCTCAAATATGTCAGAACATTTTTATTGCTTCTGCCACCCTATTTGAAGTTCAGAGGAACTGAAAGATGTGTCAATTGTTGACTGTTAACCAAACCTCTTAATTTGAACTTAAAAATTACTTTTCCTTTGATATATTTTTATTTAAGCATTTGTTCTCAAAATTTTAAGATAGCTTTGAAAATGTGAATGAAAATAGTTATTGCAATGCATGCTTTTTTATATAGATATTCCAACTACTGCTCCTGTTAGTTTGTGCCTTGAAATTCCTGATTTCATGAAAGAGTATTGTCCTGAGACCTGTCCTGTGGATTATTCTTGTGATGGCTCCAAGTGTGTCCCTTACATAGATTGTCCTTGCTTCAATGGGGGAAAGACATTCAATGTAAGTTTAATTTTATTTATGCAATTTGCAGGTTGATTTTTTTAACATTTTTCAAAGATGTGCTACTATAGAGTGCGTAAAAAATATTACATAAAAACAATTAGCCCTACACTATTAAATTAATTTTTGTACATGTATTGAAAACACAGACCTGTTTGTATGACTAAGTTCCCAAAGTTCCCCCAAATTGCTCAATTGGTCCTAATTTTTATCATGAAAATATAGCAATATATCTCTAAGATATTTATGTCTTTCACAAAATTTATTTTCCATAAACAAAGTTTTAAGTTTTAAATGATTATGGTTAAGGTTGCAAGTTTGATGCAGGGAAAAGAGGTCGAAATATGCCAGTGATTTGCAGGAAATTTCTCAAAAGTTTCACAAAGCATAAGTTTAATAAAACATACCACATGTCTGAAATAAAATTCACAGTAATATAAAGAACAAAGAACTTTAATATGGGTGCAACATGTTCATAATTTTCTAAAATTATCTTTATTGCATTTAAAAAAAATATATTCGTATTGATTAAGAATTCTTTGTTTCCTAGGCGTCAAATATAATAATTACCAATGAATGCCATCGCTGTGAATGTATTTTAGGAGGTTATTCAACTTGTGAACCTATAAAGTGTCCAAATTGTTTACCTGTGAGTATACATAGACCTTATTTTTGAAATTTACTATGTTAACCCTTCACTGCACGATTTTTTATATTTTCATGAAAAAAATCATATGTTACCTTTTAATAGCTCTGAGTTCAGGAAAAATGAAGAAAAAAATTAATCTTAAAAATGTGCACCAAAAATGATGTTTTAATTATTTGTTCTACATATGGCACAAAGCACATAACATATGCTTTGTATACTGATAAGTGTAATAATCTACAATGTTTTTTATGCCATAAGTGGTACAAACAAATTTGCCACTAAGTGTATTTAAACATTTTTAGAACAAAGGAAATAATAACTAAGCACACTTCT
Organism: Uloborus plumipes; assembly: GCA_038373865.1. NCBI lineage: Eukaryota > Metazoa > Arthropoda > Arachnida > Araneae > Uloboridae > Uloborus > Uloborus plumipes. The sequence continues at coordinate 43,198 of JAXGGA010003129.1, forward strand.
AACGGAAATGCAGACACTCTTTTTTTCAAAAGCAAGAACTGTAATACCTAGACTAGTGCAACTAATTAGTGCATAAACATCACACTAAACTGTTATAGCAATGTTCCAGAAGGGGCGCAAAACTCAGTTTAACTGCATTTAAATATCATAAGAATATATGAGGGTTTTTTTGGTGTGTGCCAGATCAGGCACACCATGCAGGGAAGGGTTAACTTTATTTGTTTCATGCTTCAAGTGCCTTAATCAAATATACTGTGTCCAATAAAGTTTAATATTTTTGTACCTGCATTTACTTGTTCTCCTTTTCTTAGGGCCAAAAAATGCAAATCGATGATCACTGCAATTGCAACTGCTTAGGCTGTGCTGAAGGAACCGTACTTTGTCCCAGCAATGGCATCTGCATTAAAGAGGAGCAGTGGTGTGACAGAGTAAAGGATTGTGCTGATGATGAAACAGATTGTCCTACAAGTAAAAATTTATTGTTTGAATAAGTAATACAATTTTTATATGAGCCTGATATTTGAATTTAATGAAATACTATATTTAGCTAGCGATTAACTTAAAGTTTAGGCACATAATATATAAAAAAAAGTGTTTAACAAGTATTATAGTTGTTCTGATTTTTTTGGCAAAAACCGTTTTGTCCTTATTTTTACGTTTGTCCTCAAATTCCCCATTTTAAAAACACTAGTGGTTTATGTTGTTCAAATACTTAAACAAAATGCATTTTTGTGCTAAAAGGGCAACTGCTTCTGAATTTGCCTTCCGTCTGCATAAGTTATTGGTTCTGCTGAATTTCTCCCTCATCATACCCTTTCGGATAAACCTAATGGGATACTGTGCAGCTGTTATTTGCCTTGTCAAATAACTTGTAATATTGTACTAATTGTCTCTCCCTCAGCCTCCTTTATTCTCCCGAGATCTGCAGTCAACAATCAAGGTGAATCTATGATTTTGGGAGCAGGAAACAAAATTGTTCATACAACTTTGCAGTTAGCATTGCTGTCTCATTTCTCCTTTAATTTATAATTTTGCAGCCATCCAAGTATAATCAATTTTGGAGTAACATTTAAATACGTTGAACATCAATATTTAATAAGTCAAATATGTACTTTGCTGCAGGTTATTTTCTCAATGTTTTGCATTCTGGAAAGTTTTGATATAATTTAAAGATCAGAACAAAGTTGCTATCATATTATTGTGGCTACGTTTTTTTTTTTTTTTTTTTTCAAAGGGGAAGAGGGTACTAAACTTTCAAAGTATGAGTACTTAATTGCTTAATTTTGTATCTGTATGAAAAAAAGTGTATGAAGCACAATAGTTTTACATTTTTAGCTTAACTATAATGTATCTCTCAATGTTTAAAAAAAAATCGCTATAACTTCTCGTTTATTGTAAAGGATGTCTTTATACTCGTAAAAACTCTTGCTATATTTTCTTTTTAGCCCCAACTGTTCCAACATTGCCTCCTTCCACTACTGAGCCTCCTGCTATTTGTAATACAGAATATGAACTTGGTATGGCATTGTTAAAAATTCTGTTTCTCACTAGAATCTAAAAATGATTGTATAAATTTTGAAGATCATTAATTTATCATTTTCAACATTGTTGAATTGACTATTTTATTTTTAATCTTTCTGTTCATATACTTACTGTTTTGCGTACAAGGAAAAAGTTTCGATGCAAAAAATTGATGAACAAACAAGTAAAGATAATTATAATGGCAATAATAAATAGAATAAGCTTGGCAGCAACTGAATTTGACAATGCAATGTCGAGATAATTTTTTTCCCTTTTCCAAATAACTATTTATTTTTACTAAATTTATTTACTTATATTTTCTTAAGGTATATGGAATAATTGGCTAACTGGCTTAATTATGCACCAGTACTTTAGTAGTGATCTGGGAGCTTTTCTTCCCTTGTTGTGTACAGCTTATTTTTTTAATGCGCTTTTATTAGTTTTATATGTGGGTTTGTTTGTATGTATGTACGTAACTCTCAATGAAAGATAAAATTCATGTTATTTACAAATATAAAAGTAATAAATTTAATACTATTAGAAATACTAAAGGCTAAACTATATTACATGTTGATGTATTGTAAGTGTCTAAAAGCGTATTTTTTAACCTAATTTAAATATTATTTCATGCCATTTTTCTTCGTTTGTGTATGATATATTATGGCAACAGCAAGCCATTTCTAATTAGGACCAAATATATTTAATCCTCATTTTAGAATAAATTCTTTTTACCCATATTATTATTGTTAGAAGCATTATTTTTTCTTCGAGTAGCTCAATATAGCACCAACATGGTTGGTGAAAAATGTATATCATTTTGAGTAGATTTGGATTTTTCATTGCCAAAAAAGAAATTTTTCAAGATCTTATGTCTGTTACATTTATTTTATAGCAAGCTTTCATACTCAACTTTTATGATAAAGTGATGCAGTGCTAAGCCAACAATTTCATTCAAAAAAGCATTATTAAATTATATAATATACATCAAGGTCTTTTTTTTATGGCAGCATTACTTTTTGCATATGCTTTCTCTGTCAACTTTTATCATTTTTATTATTTATGTATTTATATTTTTTTTTTCTTTCTGTTTTTTTTAATTAATATTTGGCAAATATTTCTTCGTTTCATAATTTTTCTATTTTCAACATTTACTTTAGGAACTGATAATTGTGAAATGACAGCTAACTTATTTGAAACATTTGACGGCCTCTCTTACCAGTATGATATTTGTCATCATGTGTTACTAGCAGAATACCCTCAAAATTTGTATTCTGTTGAAGGTAAGTAACAGTAACTAATTTCAAAATCATACTTGAACTTTTTTTTTTAATTTTCAAAACTCTACTGTAAGAAAATAAGCATACTATTAGGGATAGTTGTAATCTGTATTTTTAAAAGTTCTTTTATATCCTAAATCCTAACCAGAACAACTTTCTTTAAAATATATTAATGCGTGATGTGCAAATATTTTTATGGTCAAATTCATGTTCAACAATCCTAATTTAAGTTATGAATTGCATAACTTTCACTAAAACTAAAGTTTTTCATGGTTTCACTTTTAGAATATCAGCCATAAGCACCAAATATATGTGTGTGCAAAAATATCAATTGTGTGAATTAATAAAGAGCTCCTTTATTAGTGCAAAAAGTTATGCAGGTGAATAAAATTCAAAAAGAAATCTATTTTGAATTTTATTATTATACTGTGTTTAAGCAATCAGTTATTGCTCATTTTCATTCATTAGTAATGCATTCATTTTCAGATATAGGAATTACTAATGTAGTTTTCATTTTCTATATTTTAATAAAATATTCATCCCTACTTTTTTCCCTTTTTTTCCAGTTCACAAAACGTGTCTTTCTAGTGGTATAAATTGCTACAAATATTTGGTAATTGAAGTGGATTCTCTAACAGTTAAGATTGGGCCGGGTATTGAAGATGTGACGATTCAAGATAACAAAGTGCTTCCCTCAAATTTCTGGCTTGTTTCTCAAAGATTTCAAGATTTTGAACTCAAGAAACGTGGTAACGTTGTAGTTTTCAGGTCCAAAAAGTACCATTTTGATGTCAGTTGGGATACTCTTCAGAATGCCAAGATAACTGTTAGTTCTAGCTTCTTTCTTTTCATATTTTTTGTTACTCAAACTTTGTGTTTAAACTTCCCAGTATCTAATTGATTTTACAAAATGATGGGGACCTTTTCTACAATCACAATATTTTTAGTGTTTATTATTAAAATGTATCATAATGATAGTGTTCCAAAAGTCTTTTCAATTTTCATCTTTTGGGTGCTCAATAGTACTGTGACATCGACAGAAAAACGTCGATGTTCAAAATTAAAACATCAATGGTATCGATACATTGACCCGAAAACATTGATTGTTTTAATGTATATTCCTTTATCTCTAAAAAATGTTTTAGTGCTAGAACTAAATTTACAGTAATCAATTTACTAATTAAGAATATTTTTGAGCTGCCAAAGAAAAGCTAATAGTAGTCGTAGTAATTAATTATTGATATTCTAGAAATGTAATGCAAAAAGGATAAAGAATGTGTACAATTAAAATACAGAGAATTGAAACATTGCTACAAATAAATCGGAATAATTTCAGTCTTTTAAATTTCTCCTTGAATAATACAAATATTGAATGTAAGTTATTGAATGATTAATATGAATCAATCCGAGCAATGTGGCAATTTTTTAGAAGCTGATAATATGCACACACACACACAAAGAAAGAAAAAAAGCAAATAAGAGGTAGAGAAAAACAAACCGTAAAAAATGATTATTCCAGTATTTCCAACAGAACTGCTTGGAGAAAGTTGAACAATATTTAAAGCTTAAACTATATCCAAAGATTATAAATATTTACAGCTATTTGAAATTTATAATAAGTAGTATATAATCAAAGTAAAATAATAGTTTTTTAAATCAACTGCTTATTGAGAAAGGGTAACAATATTATAGGTTTAGATCATCTTAATGGAAAACTGTAATAAAAAACTTCATGTTTATATTAAAAAAAACTTTAGAAACACTCAATATTCTCTTAAACAATGCGCTGGGGAAAAAAAAGATTATTAACTTTTCTGTAATATGCTAACAACTGAAAACTATTTTCATCGTAATAGATCTTATAGTAACTACTTAATAATAAAGCCTTTATAGCCGTGAATATATTTATGTTTAAAAGATGTTTTTGGTTTGAATATAAAACATAGACATTGAAAAAACATCAAACTCGAAACACCAATGTTAGAAAAAAACATCGACCCTCAAACATTGATTGGTTGCTCGCTCTCTAAAGAAATACTAAGTATAAACATTTCATTTTATAAATTCTTCTTTCTTTTTCTTTTCTTCTTTTTTTTTGTAATGTTTCATTAAAAGATTATTTTGTTAAATTTAATTTTTAGGTTTCAAAATGTTTAGTGGGACAAATTTTTGGATTGTGTGGCTTATATAACCGGGAGATGGCTGATGATCGTACTATGCCAAATGGTGAACTGGCTATTTCTAATGAAAAATTTGGTAACAGTTGGGCTATAGGCTCATTAGAGAAATGTCAGCCTGCCAGTTGTCCTCCTGAGCTACTACGGAAAGCAATTGAAGTGTGCAGTGAACTGAGGTAACGTGCAATACATTAATTTTTGAACCTTTGTAGTTGAAAGAGAATAGAAAGCATATTTTGTCAAGTGAGCAACATCATGTACTTCCAGGATATACTTTTTTTAAATCAAATCCTTTCATCTTTAATTTTCTTTTTAATTTTTGGGACCCCATTTTTTCCCTTTAAATACCCGAATTTTTAAGAATGTATGTCTTTTTGGAACCCATGTTGTCTATGACTGCATGTCAACCTTGGTATTTTAAAAGCTGGTACTGAATTCATTATGGCATAAGAAAAGACCGTAACTTTGCCGCTTTAATATTTTCAATATCCGTTCCCTGATAAAAATCTATGCGAGGACACCGTTAGAAGTGCGAAATGGGTTTGTGTTCTCTCTGTTCTCAAAAGTCAAAAAAGTTTTTAAGACAGCTATGTTTATTTTAATTTTCTCATGTTTAGAAATTTTTTCATTATTGGTATTTTTCTTATCAGAGTGGAACCAAATGTTCAAGAGAAAAGCTAAATTGAAAATGTTTTTGTTTCATTTGATATTATTTTTGATTCATTCAAACTTATAATTTTTCTCCTATGCTCTATTTTAGGGAAGAGCCTTTCAATTCCTCTTGCACTGATTTTGTGAAAATTGAAAATCGTATTGAAGCTTGCCTTTTATTCATATGTGAATGCGAACAAAGAACTGTTGATGCCCGTAATTTACCGGATGGAAATTTTGACATGTCTCAGGACTCTTTTGACATAGGCTCTTGTAAATGTCAAGCCTACGATGGCTTTGTTGAGGCTTGTGAATCTAAAGGAAACACCCCTGTTCCAGAATGGAGAATCAAATATGACTGCAGTAAGCAAATAATTTTTATACTTTCCTTACTATTGCCAGATTTTTTGTGTTACTCATTGACATAAAACTGAACTTTACCGTTTTCCAAATTTTTACTAAAATACCAAGTAAAGCAAAACTATTATTGATAATTTATTTTAAGATTATGTTCTGGCAGTAACCCCCCTTTTCATTATAATACTTCTTTTGTTCATTGAAACATAAATCAAGAATTAAACAAGAGATTACTAAACATAAGATTTTATTTATGCTTTCTACAATTCTGTACCTCAGAACCAGACTAACGTAAGTCCATTTTCGTCATTTTTCAGTTGAGGGGAAAAACGATGTATTCGACAATCGTTTTTCCCGTCTACCGAAAAATGACGAAAATGGACTTACGTTAGTCTGGTTTTGAGGTACAGAATTAGAGGAGAGGGAAACTGGCACATCTGATACCATGTTGTGCAGGCCCAATCCCAAAGTTCCTGTTATATTAGCTCTGCTGGTCAATTCGATAATGGCTGTTAATCTCAGCCCTGTTACTCGGCCTACTTGATGAGAGCACAAGGGTAAAATTGGGTACTCCTACCAAAAGAATAACGCTTACAAGTAATTGACACATTATGGTATGAAGTGAAGTGAATATTTATTATGTAGTCCATAGACTATGTGATAAAAGTTCATTGAACGCCTGTTTATTAGCACTCTTGCTAAGTCATTTTAGTCCAATTCCCAAACGAAATCAATATCTAGGGGTTCTGAACCAGAGCTTGTTTGACTCCTGGTCTGAATAAAAAAACAGAGCAATCTTCAGGGTTCCATCCAAATGGTTAAACCAGGTGTAGTGGTAGGTCCATAGGACCTTGGAGTGTGTGTGTGTGTAAATCCTTCAGTCAAAATCATATCTGGAAAAAGACAGAAAATTCGAGCTAAACGGGTAGTTGACTGGGCTAAAAAAAACTAACATAATTCTAATTATTGTCTAATTAAAACAATTTTTTTGGTGAAGATTCTTCATTAACTCGTTAAAACACATATTATTCAGTACGGCCTTTTCTTCTTTTTTTTGCTCAGAAAATGAAACTATCATAATTTTGTCGATCATTATCATTAGCTCATCATATCATTTTTAGATTTGCAGCGCATTCATGTGCGACACATTTTCTAGAGCCCATTCGTTTATATAAACTGTTAGTTGCTCCACAGATACAGATTTGTATGCTGGAGCACATTCTTTCTGTTCCTTACTTCTGCTATCTATGGCCTATGATACTCCATTTTCTCTATTACTTCTGTTAGTGCCATTGTACATAAGTTACACAATGTATATAAAAGATAAATACAAACATAAAAGGTTTACATTTATGAAAAATAAGTTCAATGGTTGCCTTTTATCAGTGTTTTAATGGAGCTGTATAAAAGTGGCGGGTTAAAAATTGTTGTACGTAAAATGTTTGGTATTTTTTATGATTAAGTTAAAATCCCTTATGTGACTCTACTTCTCACATTTAAAAAAGAGTTTCCCTCAAAGCAACTGTATGAAATACCATTAAAAATTAAGTTTATTTTAAAACTGGAATATTAAATTGCTTAATGTGCTAGAAAGAATGGCAATTTAATTCTTCTGTTATTTAACTTTAGTTAGAAGTACAGTTTATAACTAAAAAGGAGTGACAAAAATTGTATGGGGTTAAAAAATCAGAGTGAGGCATCTTTAAATTATTTGAATTCATGGTTTTAGCTCCTGAGTGTCCACCTGGCATGGAATGGCAGGATTGCGGCCCTGGCTGTGAGCTAACATGTGATAATTACCAGCAAAGGGAACAACTTTGTGGTATGGATTGTGTTCCTGGATGCTACTGCCCCTCTGGACTGATTCGCCATCACAATCGCTGTGTCAAGCCCAAAATGTGCCAAGATTGTGAGTATTTTTTAATTATTTTCATTGTCTCTCCCCCTTCTCACATGACTGTTCCTGTTTTTAAAGAAATTTTTAATGCTTGCAGTTGAACAAATTTGTTTTGGTATGTACTTTGAATATATTCCAGAATGCACACAAATTTTTAAACTTTGCAGATAAATCATGTAAGAAATTTTAAAATATTTCTTTAAAACAGTATGGAAATTTTAAAATTTATTTCAAACAATCTAGAAGGATTTTTTGCATAGACTTTTAAGGTATTGTTTATTTATTATGTTTATTTTACTTTTTTTTCTTGATTAAATTTTTGATTAAATATTTAGTAACTTATTTTTTAAGAAACTAATAAACTTTAAACAAGTAAGCAGTTAATTTTTTTATTTCTCATTTCTTTTCAAAGTGAAATATATGTATTTATTATTTTTTTTAAAATTTCTTAATTGGAAATAATTGGATTGGATAGTCTCAAAATCTTTATTCTTTGAAAATGTAATTATAATTTCATCTGCATTGTTTAGGTATATGCAGGGGCCATGGTGATCCAAATTACATCACTTTTGATGGCCACTATTATGCTTTTCAAGGAAATTGTACCTACATTCTGGCTCAACATCAGCAAGCTGACGACCAAGTCATGAATTTCCGCATCTCGGCTACGAATGTTGAATGCCCAGAGGAGCCTAAAACTTCCTGTACGGATGGATTGACCATTTTGTGGAATGGACACACGATTGAAAAATTCAAAAATAAACCAGTAAGTAGACAAACTTTTTATGTGGGAGATTTTCTGCTTTACCTTTCTTTTGTTTAAAAGGTGTCTTTTGAAATATTGGTTGGGCAATAAAAAAGGGAACAATTTGAATTACTAAAAAAAATTCCATAAATTATTTTAAAGTATTGATGACAAAAAAGGTTTTACAGAGTATTTATTACATCAAACTTTATTGAACTTTAGTAGGAAGATTGTGGACCCAGTTTTTTTTCTTGTATTAATAGCTTTTAATCTAATATAGCTCTTGAACAAAAGTTTCCCTCCCAACCAAAGCATTGGTTAACCACTTGACTCAATACTACAATATTAAGATGCGAGCCTAAGGTATTTTTTCTTTTTATTTATTTATTTATTTTATTCTTGCTTCTTCAAACTTTTCATACTTTCTGGAATATAATCCATAGGTAGCTGTGGAATATTAAAAAGAATGGCATTTAATTCACAGTAGGGTATAGTCTGAAGATTTTATCTTAATTATATGTTATATAACTCAGCCATCTGGAAAAGTCTGTGAAAAATCTTAAATCTTTAAATTCATCTGAACAAAAATTGCTTTGTTTCTTTGTTTTATACAATTTGTATTGTGTTTTATTGAATTAATAATAATTAATATAAAACTCAATGCCGATACTTAAAAATTTCTGCACAGCAGCAGAAAAATGCTAAATATAATGTCTGGCTGTTGTCAGGGAAAAAGCATAAAAATCAAATAAAAGTTTCAAAAAGGAAAAACAGAGTATGAATGATTTTTAACACTTATAATTTGAAAAATCACCTTTAAGGTAGATTTTTTTTACAAGTACGAAGGTTTGCAAAGTGATGCTATTTATTGTTGTTTTCCTTCTCATTTTCAGTAGTTGATCCTAAAAGTTATGATATTCTGTTAAAAATCATTTTAAAATTAGAATCTAAAAGTCTGTTTCTTCAAAGTTCACAATATTATTTCAATTGGACTTACCTAAATTTTCACTAGCTTACATGTAAAGACTGCAAGTCATTCTTTTGCTAATTGAAATAAACTGTTTCTACTGCTCCATTGCAAGATGTGGTAGAGGATTTAAGCACATAATTCCATACCAATGATTCCATTAAGAATGTTAAATCAGCAAGGAAGCATTTTTCAATCCAAAAAAAAAAGAAGAAAAATATTTGAAACTTCTGACAATTATAGTAGCAGTCACCAAAGAAAATCAAAAACATTCTTAACAGAAGTTAAAAAAAAAAAAAAAAAACACCAAACTGTTGGTGACTGTTACTTTGTATCAGAAGCTCAATTTTTTTCGTCATTGAAAAAATAGTTCCTTGGTGCATGAAAGCATGTGAACATTATAAATGTTTCTCTTTAATGATATTGCTTTTTACTATTTATTCAAAATAATTGTCGTAATTTGATGTTATTGTAAATTTTAAAGAAATGTAATTTTTTTTATCCTCATTTCTAAAATACTCTTTCATTTAGGTTTATTTGGATTCAAAGCAGCTAAATGCTGAAGACACTCCTGTTGAACATGATGGAATTAGCATAATATTTGTCCCAGGCAAGAGTACCGTTATTCACATCAAGGAAATAAATCTGGTTGTACGGTACTTTGATCAGATGTATGGCTTCAATATTGAACTTCCAGCATTTTTCTACTTCAACAAAACCGAAGGATTATGTGGTAAAATAATGTTTCAATACTTCTGGTCATTTTTGTGTTTATCTATATTTTAAATTTTGTGTGTAAACTGTGTTAGCTAAAATATGTACATAGCTGAGATAAAAATTTTCAGAGCAATTTTGCATAGCACTCTTTTAAAATTACTAAAAGTTTCTTCTTAAAATGATAATGAATATAGTAGAATTCTTAAAATCCAAGTCTTAAAATTTTGATCTTGTAGATACTTGCATATTGTATCACATTATCCAGCTACATTATTTGCCCTGTAGTTTTATTCCTTTTTCATGATATCATATTTTTATTAATTTCAGTTTCATAATTTATATTTGCATGAGTTTCCTCACGATTGTCTATATACATATTCAGAATTTTTTTTCGTTTAGGAGTTTGCAATTTCATTGAATCTGATGATCTGTATCACAGAAACGGCTATGTTACTGAAAATGTTGAAGACTTTGCATACAGTTGGTTGGAACCACCTAACACCAAGGAAAATTGCGAGTTTCCACGAGAGAAAGTTCCAGAACCTCCTCCTGGCATTTGCAACTTCACTGCAAGCTCTTGCGAATTATTCCTTGACCCCAGTCTGTATGCACGCTCCTGTGAGAACGACGTCACTTACAGCCGTAAACCCGAATCATCTATGTGCCGGTCCAAATTCCAGTATTCACAGCAGTGCTGTGAGAGGGGTGTGTCCCTTGTGGACTGGTTACTGCTGAGTGGTTGTGGTAATTTTGCCCTTTTCACATTTTAAGTGCAAAAAAATTTAATGCCTTTTAAATTATATTTTCATAAATGATGAGTCAAACTGAGAGCTCAAAAGAACCATATAGTGTTGAATGGTATGTTAGTAGTTCCATTTGTGCATTTCAAAGAAGACTAAAGATATTTTGCTCAATTTGAAAATTGCCTTTTGATGCTAAATGGAATTTAAATAAGTCCCACTGAATTAAAGAGAATAGTTAAACTAAATGGAATAATTAATTAAGTGAATTTATATATTTTTACATTATGAGATCATGTGCAATATGTAGAATGCATGTAATGAAAGTAATTAAATGTTTTAGCAATACATGAATCTTAGTTTTTCATAATACTTTGTAATCCAAACTCACTTATAAAAAAAAATCTCTAAATGTATGAAAATTAATCCTTATAAATTTATTTACCCCCAGGAAAACTCTAAATATTAAAAAATGTGCATATATTTGATTATTTTAGTTTTGTAATTCAATTATGTTAATATCAGCTAAAGTATAAGTTATAGCTTATAAATCAGGCTTATTTTCTGATTGAATTGCTCTGCTTCTTACAATTTATGCTCTTCTCAGATACCGCTTTAATGTTGAAACTAAAATTAAATGTAACTGTTTTAAACAGAAATAGTGAAGTTGCCTCCTGGGGCAAGGATGACCCTTATGTAGGAATTCGACCCTGTATACTTAATTATATTAGCTTGTTTTCATAAATATGCACATTCCTTTGTATCATAACTGTAACAAAATGTAATTTGTTTCATTCTTTTTTTTTTTATAACTTTCAACAAAATGAGATTTTTTTTTTTTTTTTAAGTTTTACTCAAGAAAAGTGCTAAAAAAATACTGCATGTATATATAAGCAAAAGGATATATACTTATCTCATTAAAATTGCTTTCCTTATCTAGAAACATCTTGTCCAGAAGGCATGATATTCGACTGTACTTCTGCATGTCCAAAAACCTGCAACAATTACAAAGATTACCACGTTGATGATTGTGACTTGATGCCACTCTACACTTGCACCTGCCCTCCGGGGCAAGTGCTGAAGCTGGGTCGATGCATAGACGAATCCAAGTGTGAAGTATGCGATAACGAGGGACACGTTGTTGGTGATGAATGGTCTGTAGGAGCTTGTAAGACTTGCTTGTGTGCTGCTGATCTGAACACCATCTGCACGGTTGTGGAATGTCCTGAGCCACCAATTTGTGACTCTAAGGAGACTCTTCAAAAGTTGTCAAAAAGTGCCAATAGTTGCTGCGATGCATTTATTTGCTGTGAGTTAATATTTTGTTGATGCTCTTTATCTGACAAAAAGTGGTTGTGCTAACTGTTGGGCTAAATAGCAGAGTGTGGAAGTGTCCAATAACAGTGTCACAGAGGCAAACACATAATCATTTAATAACAAACATGGACAAATTACTTACAGACATTACAAGACATGTTCACAAATTGAGATACATCGTGAGCTCTGCGCTATGTGCATTACAATCTGAGTTGGCGCTGCAGTCGACTTTGGTATGTTGCATCACACTTGAGGGGAATCACAAGACATTGAACAGATACAAGATCCAGAAGAACCCATTACTTAACATAAAACCTCCATAAACTTAACAGAAAACACTTATAACTCAATACTTGCTCCCAAAAAAGATTCTGGAACTGCTAGAGATTTTTCATGGTTTTACTAGTTTTATTTGAATAATGCTGATTTGGCACTAAAATTAGTGACGTCTGACAGCACCCTAGGATAGCATGTATCATTTTATAACCCAACTATAAACTTCCTAAATTCATTATGCCTTTGAAAAGTCAATTTTTATTGCTTCCATTACTAGCTGTTATTTTGTTTTGTTTTAAATTCTGTGAATCTTGTCCAAAGTGTATATTTAATCCCCCCCTCCCCTCCTAAAGTCAAACCGAACTTTTTGAGCTATTTAATAAATTCCCAAAAAATATTATGAACAAAGTCTGGTTGTCAGATCAGAAAACGGCACTTGGCCAAGCATTGTTTCAGAAGCATACATTATCATGAAGGGACCTAGCGTACAGGGGAAATGAATGACAAAGCAACAAAACAAGGTTGTAATAAAGAACTTAACATTTTTCTTTTTTACCTTTTTTTGGCTGTTAAAAAGTTATTGCTGCACCTTAAATTTCACTAATAAATGACCACAAAGGAAAAGCATTTAGTTAGTACTTTTTTCTTTCATCTCTTTCGAGAAGTCTTAAATATCTTAGCTTTCTTTGTAAAGTAGTATATTGTGCACTTTAGCTACCTAAATATTTCATAAATATCAAAACTGGAATTGATTACATTTGCAAGTATTTAAAATAACTTTTCTTTTTTTTTTTTTGCTATCCAACCATAATTTCTGCCAAATGTATGTTTAATTATAAAATAGTTTTTCCATATGAAAGTTAGCATTGTGTACTGATATCTGACCATGTTCATTCTTTAAAATATTTAAACTGATTTTATTTTATTTATTTTTTATTTATTAATTTTATTTTTTTCAGTGCCAATGGCTGAAAAAATGTGTACTAATCGAGAATTAGAAGACTGCCCTACAGGAGAAGCCAATGTTCAAACAGTCATAAATGGATGTCCTGAATATCGATGCGGTAAATGTAACTTTCTGTTTTCTCACAACAAACTTACATGATTTCTCCGAAGCATGTTTTGGTAGTGATTCGGCTTTAAGCGTTTATTGAAAATATTTTTAAGTTGCAAATTACATTAAATGATGTATTTTTGTATTTGTATCTCTGTACACCTCTGCCATTATACTTTACAGATTCTGCTTATGTAATTAATCTACCAATGTAATAATCTTTCTTTTGTCAGTCATAGTGCAAATGTGCATTAACCTCTCTTCATTAGAAATCTTCCTGTGAATCTAATAAACCCTGTATCGGTTTGATGTAGATCCTTCACCGTGTACAAATGTTTTCATAAATACCCATTTATAGCAAGTTTTGGTATTGAACGTGTTACAATCCTTGTGACAGGCATTTGCTGCTGGTAATGGTTAGAAACAATATGGTTCACAACCACAATTGAACTTCTCTGTAAAAAAAAAAAAAAACATTTTTCTTGCCAGAAGCAATTCTTAGTATGTCAGAAAGTTAGTCACCTTCTTAATAAAAGTATTTTGGGCGTAATTACTATCAGTAATGTTTTAAACAAAAAATAACGAATGATTTTTATAATTAAACTATCTTCTCAACCGACATTGCTCCAGATATTTATTTGTAATACATTTCTTTTAAACACTTAAAAGAATAAACTTTGCAGTTTAGGTTTATAATGCATAGCAGAAAATTAGGTCATATGATAGTTATTATTGTATGGGTTCTTTGATTATATTTTGATTTCCTTTGTTTTGGTGACTATTTTCTAACTTGTCATAGACATAAATATTGATTACTCAGTGAACAATATATCACCAAAAATATTGGGACATTTTCAAACATTCACCTTTTTATTTATTTCATTTCTCAAGAAATAAGAGCCCAATTGTTCTGTTAGTCTTGTCACATAAAATCTAAGCTTCAGCTGACATTTCCCAATAAAATTAAAATCGCCTGTGTATTTAGGGAACCAAAAACATAGGGGTGGAAAAAATTGTTTATCAATCATTCATCGTAAATAGCTACGAATAAGTTCTAAATTTCAGAAATTAATTTACAAGCTATGTAAAGTGATTTATTTATTTTGCGTGAAAGCAGCACTTATAATCCTAAAGATATAGGCATTTCTTTCAAAACTGCTAATTTCATCACTCATAACATGCAGAATTTTCCATTAAACCTTACCAAACTTTCAGAAAACTTGACAGCCTACAAAGGAATGAAATACTGAAATTTCAACCAAAAATTGCTAATTTATTGAAATATGAACATTTAAAGGAATTAATTTTTCTACATAATAACTGAAAAGTAATAAGTAAAACCACTTGTCAAACCATTTCAGTTTCTCACTGTCTCCATAAAAAAGAAGAAATATATAACTCCCCTTTTTATTCTAACAGAGTGTATGCCAGAACTTTGCCCTCCTATTGTTGCGCCTCTTCTTGAAGAAGGAGAGGAAATCAGTCTGTACACTTCCAGCTGCTGCCCAGAGTACAAAACTGTTTGTATTAGAGAAAACTGTCCTCCGCCTCCTCTATGTGCTCCTGGATTCAGACTCTCTACTTTTGAAGGTCGCTGTTGCAGCAGATATACCTGTGTTCCGAAGAAGGACATTTGTGCATATCAGCATACGTATAAAGTTTTGAATGGCTCACAAATAGACTTGGAACCAGTGGAATTCTATGTAAAAGAGTATGAGGTATAAGCATGTTTAGTGAATTTTTTCCTTCTGCTGCCATTTCTTAATAGTGCAGTATAGTTTATTTTAATTTAAGATGCATTATTTGCAGATATAAAATCACAGAGGCTTATAGTGGCAAACATTTTTATTTCGTCTTCACTGATAGCAAATATCTATGTGCTTTAAAAACAAAACTATTAGTCTCTTGTATGGCACAACTATAGCAAACTTATCATTGACTATAAATCAATCAATTTGGGTCAATTTACTGCAAAACCAGCTCAAACTGAATTATTTTCTGTAAACAGTTAGACAATACTGTTAATTCTGAAAAAGAACACAAAAAGTAAGTCGTACACCAAATGTTATTCAAATGAAAAAAAAAATTGAAATAATTAAGTAGGAAGAATGAGGAATGTTCATCTCTCCTGTGACTTAAAAAAAAAAAACGGATTAAGCTAGTTTTGATACTAAACGCTTCATTTGAACTTAATATTATAACTGGTGGTTTTTGAATGAAAGGGGCTCTCTCTTGAACTGCAACATGAGTTGTTAATAGCACATTACTGATATTATTTGTCTGAATATACAGTTGAAGATAACTTCAGTTTAATACCATTACTTTATAACTAAGCTTAATGCTGCTGCTTTTCTTTTGAATTTTGAATGAATCAGTTACACAGCTTTTAATGATTGTTATCATTTATTATTATTGTTAATTATTTTCTATTGAAACAATCTACTTCATAGATGAATACAAAAGAATTAGATTTTGAATAATTATTACTCAAAAGTTACCTTTAAAAATTGTACAAAATATTATGTTTTTAGCTTGGATCTTCTTGGCATGATGGATTGTGCAAAGAATGCTTCTGCATTGATTCTGATGGACGACTTACTTTCACTTGCAGAGAAGAAATTTGTCCAGATGTTAAAGAATTCCCTGACATTGAGGTTTGTGTAAACTTATAAATTCCAACACAAATAAGGCGCAAATTTGTAAAGAAAATTTCAAACATACTTTATTGATTTTATCGTATGTAAAACATGGTATACTATTTGTGTAATTTGCTGAGAAAAAAAAATCCAATACCATTTTTATTTGTGAATTTTTAAATGTCTTGCATTTCAGAGCTACGTTTATGAAGAAACACGATTGCCAGGAATTTGTTGTCCAAAATTTCACCGAACCTCTTGTCTTGCAAATGGAAAAATATATGAGGTTAGCATTTTAACATTTCAATCATTCTTTTTGCAACATATCATTTTTGTATCTCTTTTTAAACTGTTGCTTCTTCAACTTTTGAATATTATGCTATTATAAAGAGATATTTATAATTTTAAAGGATGTTTTAAGCCTAACACTTATGTATTGTGCTTTGTATAGTACCTTTGCAGTTTTAAAACCTCTCAATTGAAAAATAAAGAAATAATCAAATTATTGTTTAAAAAAACTAAAAAATACGCTTTTAGTGTTAATCAAACTATATTTCATGATACTCTAACTGATTTCCCTCTGATTTTCAAAACTATTGAATATCTGCTAAGTTTACATGCACTTATAATACATCAACATGTAATATAGTTTCGCGTCTAGTATTAATAATAGTATAAAATGTATTATTTTTATATTTGCAAAGAAAGTGAATTTTATGTTTTATTCAGAGTTACATACATACGAATAAACTAATAAAAGCGTATTAAAAAGAAAAAGACTTCTTGATGCTCCATGTGCTTGTAGAAAAGGATTAATTATGTACGTTTGATTGATTTGAATGAAGTATTTGATTCAAATGTCCAGTAGTTTTTAAATGTTGTTGCATTTTGCTCTGTTTTTGAGAATATGATTCCTAAAAGCAGCTGATTCAATTAACCACTGATTCATATACTCTATTAAGGCCATGCAAAAATTTATGTACGTATGAAAACATTTTTTTTTTAAATCTTACTTAAATACTGAATTGATTAATTGTTAATACAATCACACACATAGGTTTGTTTAGGCATACATAGAGCTCATTCTAATAAATGTAGGACATTGGAAATTAGAATCTATAAAAGTTTGATACCCAATGAGCTCCCATAAAAATTTCAAATCACATATAAATCAGATCAAAACAAATGAAAAAAATTATCCGTGTTGCAGATTGGAGAAGAATGGCCTTCTGCTGATGGTGACAAATGCAAGTCATATCAATGTGTAACCGATGAGAAAGGTGAAGCTATTCGTTTAGAGAAAACTACAATTTGTGATGAGATATGCCCAGAGGTAATTATTACTGGAAATGAATTTTCTGTAGCTGAAACAATGTAATCCCCCCTTCTAATAATATGTTAAAGAGTTTTGAAATAAGTTGAGCTTTAATATTACTAAAGTAAGAATTGTGCCTGAAACTTTTATATTTTTACTGCAGTCTTTTTCTCAACAAGTTTCAACAAAGGTAATGCTTAACCCATTTATGCCCAGTAGCCTAAAAACGGGACGCTTGTTAGTTACTGCAGACAAAGACCTGTAATACATATATCCTTTTACTAAAGCTGTTTTTCAGAAGTAGAATATTCCTTCTTCTTGAGAAAACTACATGAAGCCGCTAGCTGGACATTAGAGTTCATTTATTGACAATTATTTTTAGGTAAATGAGTCGAACAACGATACAGCATGGGTAGGCAGAAAGATGGTGTTTTTTGCGAGCTTATTTTTCATAAAATTAAACTATTTTAAAATGATTTGCTTAAAATAGATCAAGGAAGTCTTCGTAATGTTAGTTTGCAAAAATGATTACATCATTTTTGTATAATCATGCTCATTTGTTCATATATATGCCCATTGTCCCATAAACAAGACATTGAATAACTTAATAAATGTGGCAGCGGTGATCTATTTGATGCCCACAATTAAATTTAAAATATTCCAAGTAAGAGTTTTAAGCAGATAAAAATTGAAAAAAATTGTTTAAAAAAACTTGGCATAAATGGGTTAAGATGGATTTTTTATGTAATTTGGAAAAGGTAAAAAACCTGAACCATCAATATAAAAAGGGGTAACTTTGATTAATGTCATTCATGCAGAAATTTTGTACATATTTTCATTATTTTGCTCAGGTCAAATAAATAAATACCTTGATATTTGAAGAAAAAAAATATATTGTTTGCTTTTAAAATCATTTAAGGTATTTGTTTTGCTTTTGCTTACCACTAAATTACTATGATTTTACTATGATTCCAGACTTATAATGCTTAATATGTATAGTCTTGAGCGAAGGAGAGACCAGAGGGGACATGATTCAGTTGTTTAAATTTATTAAAATGAATGATGTTACAGGGTTAGATTTTCGCACGGAAAGCAGGACAAGGGGTCATTGTTTTAAGCTGTTTAAATCTCAGGCTAATCTTGAAATTCGAAAAAATTACTTTTTTAGCAGGGTAGTGGGAACTTGGAACAGCTTACCGGAAGAGGCGGTAAAGAGCAATGGAGTAGATGGCTTTAAGAGGGCCATTGATCTTCATTGGGGTCTTTAATTTGACTAGGACCAGCCAAGTTGGGCCCAGAGCCTGCTGCTGGTCGCCACATTTGTATTTGTATTTATATAAGCTTTAGACATATCTATTCATTATACAGAAGTTATTGCTGAACTTTTTGCGTGTGTGTTAGTTCTTAAAAACATTATGTTGCATTTCAGCAATAAATTATTTCTCAGGTAATATGTATTGTGTTCCGAAATGGTTCATGATGAGATTTTTGTCCATCGTCTATTAATGTTCATTTAGATTATAATTCTGAGACTGACCAGCTGCTTGGTTTACTATAAAAAGAAAAAGATGCTTTCAATAAGATATCTATTTCATATTGTTCTTCCAACCACTGAAATACTTTTACACAAAATGCAGTTATCACAAAGTGATTAGACATTAAAACAAGATTCCCTACAGCCTGCAGGAAATGACCTTATACTGTTCTACAGCTTATATGAAAAAAGCTTTGTTTTCTAATTATTTAGAATTTTGAATTTCTTTGAAACTTTTTTTTTATCATTATATAACATATATTTTGTTGAAAACCACTTACTATATGAAGTTCAAGCTTTGTTTAGAAAAATAAACAACTCATTTATGCTCAATGACCTTTATTTTTGGTATTGTGTAGAATGCCATCTATGTGAAAGCTTCCCCAGAATCATCAAAATGTTGTGGAACATGTAAAGCTGTAGCCTGTGAAGAAAATGGAATTTTATACGAGGTAAAACATCTATAGTTAAGCTTTTTTTTTTTTTAGAAACTAACTGCTACTTATTACTTGACCCTGATAGCAATTAAGATTTCTTTTAGCTGTAATGATATTTCGTTTGGAAAAATTCTGAATTTGTTTTCATCGTTGTGTTTTGCATGTCAGTTCTTTGTGAGACTGGACATTTTCAGAAGCTTCTTCCTGACTGCCTTTCTTCCACCCATGGATCTCCATTTTACCACATTTAAAACCATCCATAAGCCTGTATCCAAACAGCCTCATTTTCCTTTTGAGGGGGATGGGTGATGTCTTTGCCTTTCACAGAAAGAGATCCTATCAAAAACTTTGTGACATGGAAGCTCATTAAAAGACATATATTGGCTAAGAAAACTAGTGCACGTGACTCTTATTTTTAAAGTCCTAAAGAATTTAATCAAATAATTGATGGGCAGGGTGAAAATTTGCTTACATGTATGGGCAAGCTAAATAGGTTTTAATAAAAATTCACACGTATCCTAAAAAAAGCTATTGAATGTAGAAACAGAACATTTGGTTTTACACCAAGACAAGTTTAAACACTACTTCAAGTCGGTAGGCATAGAACAGTATGACTGAGTTAGGGATTGAATCATTAGCTTTGATTGAAGGAGTCAGAAAAAATGTATAGACTTCTGAAGCAACTGCTTGTTGAAATTTATTTAGTGAAGGGTTTTTGCATGCAGTGTGGCTGTTAGTTAAAAATGGTATCCAAGAATAGATCATCACGCTATCCATGTATTGCTATCATTGCTAGCAATTTTTTCGGACGTATGATTCTCAATAATGACACGTCTCAAGAACAAGAGATTATATCTAACGCCTAGATTTTGAAAAGTTCATGTACCTTTTTCCTAGATAAAGATTGATAAAAAAAATAAAAAAAAAGAAAGAAGTCTCTGTCCTTCAAGACAGTAGCCAAAACTAGTATTGAAATTCATAATAAACTTTAACTCAGTTTCTACCTTTGAAATATTTTATAAAGCTTCTTTTAGCTGTAATGATATTTTGTTTGGAAAAATTCTGAATTTGTTTTCATCGTTGTGTTTTGCATGTCAGTTCTTTGTGAGACTGGACATTTTCAGAAGCTTCTTCCTGACTGCCTTTCTTCCACCCATGGATCTCCATTTTACCACATTTAAAACCATCCATAAACCTGTATCCAAACAGCCTCATTTTCCTTTTGAGGGGGATGGGTGATGTCTTTGCCTTTCACAGAAAGAGATCCTATCAAAAACTTTGTCACATGGCAGCTCATTAAAAGACATATATTGGCTAAGAAAACTAGTGCACGTGACTCTTATTTTTAAAGTCCTAAAGAATTTAATCAAATAATTGATGGGCAGGGTGAAAATTTGCTTACATGTATGGGCAAGCTAAATAGGTTTTAATAAAAATTCACACGTATCCTAAAAAAAGCTATTGAATGTAGAAACAGAACATTTGGTTTTACACCAAGACAAGTTTAAACACTACTTCAAGTCGGTAGGCATAGAACAGTATGACTGAGTTAGGGATTGAATCATTAGCTTTGATTGAAGGAGTCAGAAAAAATGTATAGACTTCTGAAGCAACTGCTTGTTGAAATTTATTTAGTGAAGGGTTTTTGCATGCAGTGTGGCTGTTAGTTAAAAATGGTATCCAAGAATAGATCATCACGCTATCCATGTATTGCTATCATTGCTAGCAATTTTTTGGGACGTATGATTCTCAATAATGACACGTCTCAAGAACAAGAGATTATATCTAACGCCTAGATTTTGAAAAGTTCATGTACCTTTTTCCTAGATAAAGATTGATAAAAAAAAAAAAAAGAAGTCTCTGTCCTTCAAGACAGTAGCCAAAACTAGTATTGAAATTCATAATAAACTTTAACTCAGTTTCTACCTTTGAAATATTTTATAAAGCAACTAAAATATTTAAATGATGTTAAATGCTCTTCGTTAGTTGTATTGTTTGTTAATCTCTGTAGAAAATATGGTTTTTAGCCTACTTACCCCTGAAAAATAAAAGAAAGACAAAAAAAGTATTAAAAGTGGCTTAATGCATCTAAAAAATATCACCAAATCCAAAAAATATCGCCAAGTCCGAAAAAAAAGCCAAAAGAAATCAAAAGGTAAAATGAATATCTAAAAATTTGAAAGTAGGGTATTGAGATGAGGAATTTGTGTGTCGGTCGGTCTGTCTGTCCCCCCCCCCCCCCCCCCAATACTTTTGAATGAACATTCCGATTTGGACAAACTGTTTTTTGTTGGAAAGGTCTCTGCGAGTACAACTCATTCCCATATTTGATTTTTCGATATGAACAATTTTTGGTTTAACGTTGAACCGTTCAAACAACATGTCCCGCGATGCTAACTTTTGAGTGAACAGTCCAATTTGAACAAACTTTTTTTTTTGTTCGAAAGATCTTATCAAGGATACTTCATATTTGCATTTCCGATTTGAACAATTTTTCGTTCGACATTGAACTGCTCAAGCAAGCTGTCACCCCTAATAACTTTTGAGTGAACAGTCCGATTTAAATGAACTTTTTTTTTGTTTGAAGGATCTCAGCAAGGACACTTCATTACCGTATTTAAATTTTCAATTTGAACATTTTTTCGTTCTACATTGAACCGTTCAAGCAACCTTTCCCCACTTAATAACTTTTGAGTGAACCGTCCGAATGGGAAAAACTTTGTTTTGTTTGAAAGATCTCGGAGAGGCTCATTCCCATATTTCGCTTTCTTCAAGTAATCTTGTAACATACAAAAAAAAAAATTTTCTCCGACAAATTGTATGCCCTCCTTCTTTGTTGAAGTCGGTTAATCAAAAGCACCATATGTAAAAGTTAAAACAGAACAATGGTACCAGCATTCGTAATATAGGCCAAAACATTGAATTAAGAGACAAAATTATTAACACACATACATATTACATTTGACTCAGCTAATCAACTGCCAAGAGTAATTATGGAGTTTCTAAGGTAAATATAAATTAAAAATCAAGAATAACATCTCTTCAATTGTTTTATACATCAAGAATTGCCTATGTAATAAAAGATTTTTTTTTTTTTTTTTGAAAACAACTGTCTGAAAAACACTGATGAAATTATTAACATTATTATTGAAGAAACAGTTTCATGCCTTCTGAATCCCCTCCCAAACGGCAGCCTCGCTTATGCTTAGCTTTAGGTTTTGAAAAAAAAGGATAATTTTAAATTTTTGAGCACTTCTCAGGGTTTACACTTGAAAAATATACAAGGCAGGCCTACCAATTAGATGGTCAGGGGAGTCGATTACATCTGTTTTCCTAGCTTTGAAAAATTAATGCACATACACTTAATTGAGCATAACTTTTGCTGGTTTCTTTTTGTATAATTTACATTGCTTATATACCTTTTGCACTTAATACCTAAAATCTGATATTGGTCTGATAGTTTATTTATTTTGTCTACTTACTTTCAGGATGGTGCCACCTGGATATCTGCAACGAAACCTTGTTTTACTGCCAAATGTACAGCCAATGAACATGGAACTCTAATTTCTTATCGGGGAGAAAGTTGTCCAGTAATGCCGGATGATTGCCCTCCTGTAAGTTTTTTATCTAACATAGCATTAACCTGTAATGGAGTTATTGCCTCTGAAGTTTGAATGTTTTTAGGGTATTTTTAGTGTGCTGAATCAAGTTAAATGCAAGAAAGTTCCTATTATATACAATTTATTTTTTAAAGGAGAAGTGGTTAATTGTATGGGAGAAAAAAGCTTATTTTGTATTTTATGACACAGTAATTGTACATTTATTTTTAAATACTAAATAAAAAGTTCCGTTTGAAGAATACTCTAAAATTTGCATACATTTGTATGAGAAATGAGCTATTAACAGAGACTCTCTGCAAACGCCTCAAAGAAAAAAGGTTTCAGTGCAGCGCCCCTCATTTATCTCTGGACCATCTGAAATCAAAAAACCGAAATGAATTTATTGATTAATAAGTTCCTGCTGGTAATAACATCTAGCTTGTTTCTTTAATTGCTTTTTCAATTTTTCACAATACTTAAAAGTCAGAATACCGTTTTCTCATCAAACAATTGAAAACCTTGCTATTTTATATGAAACTTAAACAATTTAAACAAAATAATAAT
Source organism: Uloborus plumipes (assembly GCA_038373865.1). Classification (NCBI taxonomy): domain Eukaryota; kingdom Metazoa; phylum Arthropoda; class Arachnida; order Araneae; family Uloboridae; genus Uloborus; species Uloborus plumipes. The sequence continues at coordinate 66,979 of JAXGGA010003129.1, forward strand.
TTATTGATGCTGCTACCTGCAGAAACTTACTGACTAATAGAATCATTTTACTTTTTGATTTCAGATGGTCCATTGATTACGTATAAGGGACAACACTGCATTGAAACTTCTTTTTTTTTTTTTTTTTTTTTTAGAAATGTTAATGGAGAGTCGCTGTCAATTCTTCATGAAAATTAATGAAAGATTCATATTTTTCTTCACGTGTTACTTTATTATGAAGCAATCATAGGAAAATATATTTATAAACTTTCTCTTTAAAACAAATTGCCGAAAATATGCTTTTTCTTTTCGATTGAATTAACTTTACTCCCCCTCATATTCTTTTTGTTTTGCTCACAGCAGAATTTCTGTATCTGTAAAGAGTAATTACAGTAGAGTCTCAAAAATCCAAGGTGATTGAGGCTCAAGCTACCTCGGATTACTGAAAACTCGGATTTTCCAGAAAGTTCTTTTAGCAGTAGAAACTACACTCTGTGGGTGACAAGGACTTGAAACAATTTTAATTTCAAGTCGTTTTTCATCTCAAGTAATTAGCTCCAAAACATCTCTTAGTATTTCTCTAACAGTTATCTACTTATATTAAAATCTGAGTATCTTTCTTTGTTTCTATCTATATCATGCTTCTTTCTCCTGACGCCAATAAACTGAAAGTTGAACCAGATACCGATAGATTCCTAATTTTTCAGGCTTCATTAGTTTTAATTTATATAATTATACGATTTTAATTAACAAAGATATCAATAAGTACTCAAATTTAGTGTGATTTGTCCTAAATGATTAAATATGAAATCCATTGTTACAAAACGTAGTTACTATGAAACAGTAATAATAATGATAATGAGAATTTCGAATGAAGGCTTAACTAAATCAAACATGGAACTCACTAGGGGGCCACGTATGTAGTACTTTTATCGCTAGCTACTTGTAACTTTGTGAAACATAAATCAGTTGGAAAGCCACCTACTTATATTAAAAACTAAGCATATATCTGTGTCTGCTTCTTTCCCTTGAGTGGCCTGAATTTGCTGAAACTTTCCTCACCATTTTGAAGTCACGAAGTACATCAATAATTTGAATGATATTTTTTAATGCAGGAAAAAACTGAAGGCGTGAAGCGCCTTTCAGCGAGCCGCCTTGGCGGCGAGTAGTTTTTGTAAAATTTCTTTACTACTATGAATAACGCGACTTCTTTACTACTATAACAGGCGCAAAGCGCCCGTGCAACTCAGCAAGCTGCTTCGGGCATTAGCGGGCCCACATGCGTAGTATGTCTTGAAATCTTCAAATAATATAACATCAGAAAAGTTAGGAGGGAGGGGACATTATGCATCAACATGCCGCAAGAAGCTAATCTAGCTGCCCTGGCAGCTAGTTAACTAATATTTTGTGACCCTTGGCGAGTATTATTGACATTGACCTCTCAATAACTTTTTATTACTTTACTGTATGAACTAAAGTATTTATAATAGTGAAAGATTCCGACTTTCAGATTTTAACGCACATAATATTTTTGACTCCTTAAGATATACCTTAAAATATCAACAAAGCACTTTGAATTAACCCGAACCTAGGACTTTTGAGATTCTACTGTATATAATAAAATTAAACATATTGTGTACAATAAATGTTTTTTCTTAAAAAAAAAAAATCAGTTCAATTAATATGTTTGCGATGGAATTCACATTATCATACAACACATGTAAAATTAGTTGGCAATATAAACCAATATCATAGCAGTAAAAATATTGAAAGTTCAGATCTAGCACATCTGTATTACGTAAAAACTCTTTAAGGGCCCTGCTCCACATCAGCGTAAAACACGACCGAAACGGAAGGTAGAAACCGAAAATCCAGGTACTTTCCATAGGAACACTATGTAAGGGCCATGCTCCACATCAGCGTAAAACGCGACCGAAACTGAAGGCAGAAACCGAAAATCCGGGTACTTTCCATAGGAACACCATTGAATCCATTTTACGCTTCTGCCTAATTTTTCTGCTTTACGTCGATGTGGAGCATGGCCCTAATCCATTTTACGTTTCTGCTTTATTTTTCTGCTTTACCTCAATGTGGAGCAGGGCCCTAACACTTTAGGCAACAAACAGAAAGTTCAAATTTGCAGGCTAGTGTAATTTTCTTCTTTAACTGCAACATAGTTTGTTAATTTATTTTGGTACTTTTTTGCCTAAAATTAATTTGCGAAAATGATTTATTTTGAAGGAAAATGTTAAAACTGATCCACATGGATGCTGTTCATACTGCAAGGAGTCAAAAGGTAAGATTATTCTATCTAATTGTTCTTCTTTCATTGTGACTTTTATGTTTTGTTGCAAGTTGCCAGATTGTATGCAGGTGGGTCTGTTAGATTCCTTGTGCATAAATTAAGAAAGAGAAATACAAATATATTTAATGTCCTGTAATTACTTATGCATCAAATCACACCTGATAATAATTGATCGTATTTTTCGCAATTCTCCATTTTTTAAACAATGCAAGCAAAAATTCAAAGTATTTTCAGTGTAGTATTCACCAAGTATAAGGTAGAGAGTTGGATAAACCAGGACCAGGGTTCATCGATATATATCATGATATATTTATATTTTGAAAACATAATATTTTGATGTTTTTAATATTCATTTCTCGTACCACTATAATTTTAATGTTTTAATTATATTGGTCACATTAATGGTGTTCATTCAATAAGAAAAAAACCACTAAGTGATACAATAATTATATGATACACATTAATTGATCATTAATATAATATAATGTCTACTATTATTCCTGATATCTTAAACTATAAATGAAATTGGTTTATCTTTGTATGCCTCAAAAACAGTTAATGCCATAAAAATAGCTGTTATTATTATCATTTTTTTTAATATAGTTTCAAACTATTATCTATGTTTATAAACGCAACACAACTAATATCTAAAATCCTACAAGTGTATTTTAAGAAAAAAATTTAAAAATCTGTTTTTAATTTTTTAAACACAACTTCAATATCAAATAAATCACAAGTCCTGCTCTAATACAATGAAACTCTTGCTAACGTTGTTAACAAAATTTAAAGATGAGTTCATGTATCAAAGGTGAACATACACACAAATTAAGGTACGCATATATGTAGAGAAAGGTTCTGGTAATTAATTTTTTCGCAGTGCATCATCAATTTAAAACATGAACATGCTCACAAAATAAAGCACTGACTTTCGCACTCATTTTACTTCAGAAAGCTTCGATATAATTGATTCCATACAAAAATTTTAACTATGACTTTAGATTTGAGCTCTTTTGAAAAAAATCTATTATTTTTTTCCAGTTACATGTTCTGTAGTACAAGTGCCTATCTATGAAACAAGAGGTTACTTCAGCTACGTAGACACAAAGAAAGGAACCTGCACTAATGAGCAAGTTTTGCCAGACTTAACAAAATGTAGTGGGACATGTACAACTGAATCATATTATTCTAACTGTAAGTTTTTCAATGAATTATTTTAATTAGTTTCTGAATAATAAAAACTGTTTGATCTGAAACTAAAAAAACTTATCAGTGTGTATCAAACGTGCCAGAAAATATTAAACAATTAGCTTTATTTCAAAGCACAATGCATAACATTAGTTCCAATACCAAAATAGTTAATTGGCAACAGGTTCTACCCAAGTAACATCAACTCATTGAATTTTGCTCGGCCGATCATCGAACTCCTCGTAAACTGATCCCGCAACGCACGATGACATTGTTCCGATCAGTATCCGAGCACGGTTTTCGATGAGCTACTTTTCATCGGAAAGGATATCCTTCCGATCAACTTTCCCGTGCACTGCTCGTAAATTGCTCCAAATCTCATCGTATTTCAAGCAAAACTCATTGGATTTTGCTGCTCGGATTCTGTTTAGCCCATGAGACATATTGGAGCAATTCCCGATGAGGACTCATCGGAATCTGATCATCGGCCGATGAGAATTTCATCGGGTTTCGATGAATGGCCTGTCATCGGCCGATGAGATTATGCTGCTAGGGTAGGCCCTGTTTGGTTGTTTCCTTTTCATTCTAATTAAGTATTAGCATCATGTTTAAAGTGTAGTAATATCAATCAACACATTAGCTTTTCTATTGACTTTTTCAGTATGGGTTCACAGAGACCTCATAGAGCTAAATAGGGCTGTTCAAGCAGCTAATTCTTATTTTACCTTTAAGTTCCTTTTAAAGCTTTGATCTAGTGAGAACGGTTATTTTTCAGATTTAAATTTAAACTCTGTTAAAATAATCATTTTTTTAAACAAATTTCAAATTTTGCATTAACTGGAATTTTTTATAATTAGGATTGGCCAGTATGAAAAAATGTACTGCAAAGAGTTCTAAATGTAACCCATAATACATTTTCCTAGCAAAAAAAACATCATACTGTTCTTTTTTTTTTTCCAAGGCGCAAAAGCGGGAAGGCATTAAAAGTTTTTTTTTTTTTTTTTTCATAACTGAAATTAAATCAGTTAAAATGATCAAAAGCAATAGCTATAAAACTTTGTTCTTTAATAAAGTGATTTTTCTACATGGCATTGAAGCAGAGCATTTTGAGAAAGTTATTTAAGAATAGAACTATGTCATAGATTGAAAAAATTACTTTTTATTTGTGAATATAATATTTGGTAATAGAATTAAGATTTTTGTTCAAATATAATTTATCAGATTCATAATGTCGATCCATCTTAGTTGGTGCAAGCTTAACCTGGCAGCGGTGTAATGTGATTAGTATCTGCATAGCCGTCACAATGCTGCTATGTTAGGTTTACCCCAACTATTGATGTTTCATGGAAAGTTAATCATCCTTTTTTCTACAGTAATTGGAGACTTCCAAAGTGTGTGTAACTGCTGTTTGCCTACGCTAGTGGAAGATCGAAGCATTTTATTGGACTGCACAGATGGTACACAAGTAGAGAAGATATATAAACAGCCATTCTCTTGTCAGTGCTCTTCTTGTTCAGGTCCAGGCAAAAAATCTTTACTGGAAACATTAAATCAAGTGGAGCCATATTGATAAAATGCTTATGTGTCAACTGAAAAGTGATTTTACATTTTTCCGCGTGTTAAAACAGCATTTATCCAAAAGTGTAAATTTAGTGCTTTACATACCATTTAACGAAATAAAAATATTTTCAATTGCATATAGATGACTTCATATATACTTAGTGTAATTTCATTCTGCAGAAACATATTATACAGGGTGCGGCATAGAAACTTGCTGATTTTAAATGGATGCTAATTAGCAAGGAGTGGTCAGAAAGGAGTGGGGAGAGTCTCATTTTAAAGAAGGGGTTCTGAAGTTTAGTTATCTCACAATTTAGTTGTCGCCATGAGTTGGATGAAGGAGCAACGAGCGTTCGCCGCCGAGGCTTACTTTTCAAATAGTCTTTCGGTGGTCACCACTCAGCGTGCCTTCCGAACTTGGTTCAAAGTTCATCCCGGGAGTCCCATTCCTGGCTGGGAATCGACTGTTTTGTGGGTGAAAACATTCAGAGAAAGTAGGAGTGTGGAAAAAAAAGCCCAGGACATGAGCGGATTTCTAGAACTTCAGAAAACGTTAAGAAAGTGAGAGAGTCGTTTTCGGGGTCTTCCACTCGTTCGGCGTGTAAACACGCTGTAGCTCTGTCTCAGTGTGCAATTAGAAAATCCCCAAAGTCTTCACATCGAACTCCAGTTTCATCCCTACAAACTTGCTGTGGTTCAACAGTTGTCTCCTAAAGAGGTGACGTACCGTGGCCGGCCCGCTCCCCTGATTTGACGCCCTGCATCTATTTTTTATGGGGGTATCTCAAATCAATCGTTTACAACGACAAGCCCTGGACCCTACAACACCTGAAGAACAACATCCCAATCGATATGCTTGAAAGAGTGGAACAAAACTTCAAATCTAGGGTAGATCAGTGCATTATTGATGGGGGCTTCCATTTGCTCAATGTAATATTTAAATCTAGTTAAAATAAAAATTTAGAATGGGTACAATATCTTATAAAAAAAATAAACTGATACATGAAGTACTTTTTCTTTTATTGACTTTTCAAATCAGCAAGTTTCTTGGCCACACCTGGTACAACAGGAATGTAGTGCAATTAACATGTGTAGGCAGAACACAAAACAACTCTTGAAGTATGTAAGAGATTGTCAACTACAATGCTCATCGATCTATGAAGGTTTATTACATGTTTAGTGTATTCAACACTATATTATTATCAGAACAGCTACTAGGTCTTCACTATACAGGACATTCCGTGTTGAAAAAACCGCGGAGATAGATAGCGGAACGGGGAAAAAATCGATCTCATTCTTTCAGCTTTTACTGAATAAGAAATATAAAATCGGATTTCTATAAGTGCATTTTAATCATCATTCCATTCCAAAATAATATTTGCATTGGATCCTTTCTTTCCCCTCTTATTTTGAATTGCAGAATCACAATTTGTTAATTGTCTTGAGCTCTTTTAGAACACATCACTTCCCCTCCATTAACGTCATCAAAGATAGCCTACAATTTCATTTTTAAGATTTCATTTCCAAGAATCCGAGTACACCACTCTTGGTAACATATAGAAGATCAAAAGTTTTGATTTCAGAACTTTAATCCCAAACAAATAGTTGAGGACAAGTTTTCAAACCTCATCCCCTTCCTTAACGTTACCAGATAATAGTCCACAATCGATTTTTTAACCCTATTTTCAAAAAACGTCTGGGGGGGGGGGAGTTACTGGAAAATTTCGTCTCATAACATCAATAAAAGTTAAAAACTGTTTTTGGATCTTTAACCCATTTATGCCCAAGTTTTTTTTCAAACAATTCTTTTCAATTTTTATCTGCTTAAAACTCTTACTTGGAATGATTTACATACATTTTAGGCTTAAAATAGTTCGCCATTGCCATATTTATTAAGTTATTTAATGTCCTGTTTATGGGTTATTTTGCAGATATGTGAGCAAAATACGAGCATACTTGACTTTACTTTTGTAAAGTAACATTACACAAGGCATCTATGATCAATTTTAAGCAAATCATTTTGAAATAGTTTAATTTTATGAAAAATAAGTTCTCAAAAAAAACTTACTTGGCTACCCATGCTGGATCGTTGCTTGCCTGATTTGTCTGAAAATGGCTGTCGATAAATAAACTCTGATGTCCAAATAGTGGCTCTAACTGGTTTTCTCAAGAAGGACTATTTAACTTGTGAAAAACAGCTTTGGTAAAATGTTATACCCATTACGGGTTTTTGTATGCAGAACTTAACAAGCGTCCTGTTTTTAGGCTACTGGGCACAAATGGGTTAATTTCAAAAATTGGCATAAAAGAGTTTCTAAACACAGTCCATTTCCAAGACCGTGACCTAAGATGGCTTACAATTTCATTTAGGACTTCAATTTCGAAAAACTTTTGGGAACAACTCTTGAAACCTCTTTTCAAACCTTCCACGCACGGCAAATTACGAAAGTTCCATTAAAATTAAAATCAAGCCCACTACAAGAAACCATCAATCATTCCATGAAAATTTTAACTAATAGGCCAAAATGTGAAAATCAAGCCCAATAAATAACTCAGACTACAATAAACTATCAATCATTCTATTAAAATTTCAACTAATTAGTCAAATAACAAAACATTAGAAAACATTTCATTGAAATGTAAAATAGCCCTCAAACTCTATTGTTCACCTTTATTCTAGGTAAGGCGACCAACTTATTGTTACTTCATCGAACACTTCAAAAACTTCTGACACTGTAGTCTTTAGAGAGCAAGTGTTCTGAATGGGTTTGGCAAGTATCTTAACGCATTTCTTGTGAAAGCAATTAATAAAATTTCATCTTAAAATTAAAAATTGCTTTAAAAACCTAGAAAACAAAAGCTCTAGTTGAAATTATCTACCATCCCAGATGAGTATTAAAAAACCCAGATGAAAGAGCTCACATCTTTAAGTTGAAAAAGGCAGTCCTTATAACGCCAAAACATTTTTCATACAAATGTATTTACACAATAACCGTTTTGGTTTTTGGTTATATGCAAGTCAATACAGCTAATTTTTTGATGAAAATCTACAATGGAAGAACTTGTGGAGAAGTTCTTAACATTTTTATGTGCATAGCTTAAGAATGGCGACTATTCATAAACTTTTTCAAAATGTGTATTTTTACAAGAACGATAAGTTTGCTGTACACTTCTGATCAAAGGGGGGTGGGGGACATGTTATTACAAAAAAGTATTACAACTAAGTTTATTGTACTATAATTTTTTTATTTTACAAAGAATTCAACAGAAATATTATGTACAATTCAAAAAAATTTTCTCTAATAAAAGGTTTATACATTTTAAATAGCAAAATATGTAAGTAATATAATTTGCAACGTAATTTTGTGACATCAAACAGATAGAAGTAGTTACATCAGAGATATTACATTATTCTGAACTCACTATCAAAAGTCTGATAGTTTAAATTTTCTTAAAATTTGTTACTTACAAAATGATGTGGTATTGATGTATAAGAGCTAATATTTAGAAAAGTGCCAATTTGAGTCCCAAGTGAATTTTCACCAGTATTTCAACAACTAGTTAAAAAAATAATTTTCCCCAGAAAGAAGATAAGTTTCTCTTTCATTTCATCTAATAACATCAGAAAAAAAATTTTTTTTTTCATCAGAAAATATTGTGTTTATACATCAAAAATCAGATCGGTAACGTGTCCCAAGTAGCAAAGCTTAGCATGCAAACAGGTCATGCGCACTTTCTAACTTCCCAAAAAAACGCACTTGCACAAAAAATGATTCTATTTTTACCCCTTTGTTAATATTTTACTTCATTTTTGTTTTAATCGATTTCTGATTTTCTAGCTGATGCGAAATAAGCGTGTCCCAAGTTCCGCCGTCAGAGTGGTAACAATAACTTCCGATCTATGTTTAGGCTCCCAAAATCATTTCCTACACCTATACCACGTGATACTGAGTACCTGGTGGAAAGTTTTATCGAATCGTAATTAAAAATTTGCATTTCTGCATCTAAAATTGTAGGTAAGATTTTTAAAGTGATTTTATAAAATGTGTGTCATTTGAGTCATCAGATCGGTAACACGCTCTAAAATGCGCAGTTTTTATTATTTTAAAAATTATTTTATATATAAGTATAGTCCTTTGTTACAAGTGTAAAAACCACGTGTTTGATTTTGGTTTAGTGCGATCGACTCGGAAATAAAAAAAAAACTTTGTCAGTTTGTCAGATCGGTAACAGTCAGAGCGGTAACATTGAAAAACAGCAAATATGTTACAGAACTAACTCGCACGTTTCAGAATTATAAAAAGCAAAAATCATTCTTTAGCCATATATATTGAATATTTTTGTTCTTAAAAAATGAAAAGCAATGAGTTTTAGTACAATTGCTTCATTTGTGGTTTGTATGACCTAACAATAGAAGTTAGTAAAATAAGAAAAATTGACACTGCAGAAATTAAGTTAATTATTATTATTTTAATTTATTTATTTATTTTATTTTATTTTTTTTTTTGGTGCTTCAATTTCTCATAACTTCGCTAAATAACTAGATAATAACTATCATGCTAAATTTGAATTTCTGATCAAGAAATTAAATTTCCTGCAACTAATTAAAGAAAAGCAAGCAGCAGAGTTGTGTGTTGAAAAAGTTGAAGTTGTGTGTTGTTTTAAAACAAAACAAATGTTTTATTAGCTTGGATTTGATAATCTCATAATTTATTTTATCTAAAAATCTTATCGCTCATTTTTATTTCCAAGAAATGCTTTTTCATAATGAAATTTGATTTTTTAGCCTAATATATATATTTTAATATAATTATCTTAATTTCTATGTTAAAAATGCAAGGAAATGATATCATATTTAGAGATGTTAACGAAAACTGAAAGCATAAATTCAAATACAGGTAGTTATCAAAATAATGGAAACACTTGAGATTCATAAGGAAAATCTACCGTTCATCGCAAATAAGCAATCAATTGTTCTGTAACTTTAGTAATACAAAATATAGACTTCAGCGGACATTTCCACATTGAAATTAAATCACTCATGCATTCGGGGAACGACAAGAAGGGGGGTCGTAAGAAAAACCGCTTTTTGACCATAACTCTTCGAAAATAGCTCGGAATAAGCTGTCAATTTCAGCAATTAATTAGCATACTATGTATAATTACTGTACAAATTTTTATGAACGTACTACTTAAACTTCCGAAGATATGAAACATTTTTTAAAAAACGGCAATTTTTTTTTAAGGGTTTTTGCTCATAACACGCAGAGTTTTTGATCAAACCTTATAAAAACTTCAGGAAAGATGACAAAATACAAGAGAAATAACATACTAAAACGGTAAATAAAAATATTAAAAATTCAATGAGATATGAACGTTAGAAGGAAATAATTTTTCACAGCGCATGCGCGAACGACAGAAATGTATAACTACAAAAATATTGTACCCTGATTTATACTGCATCTTATAAAAAAAGTTCCAGTTGAATATCATGAAAATTGAAAAAGATATCAGCGATCTAGTAAGCTGTATTTCATTCATTCGCAGACAATACATAAGTAGTGAGGGCCTGTCCTCAAAGAGCTATTTTTAAATTAAAGGTGATTGCGTCATCGCTCAAAACCAACGTTTCAGAGGGTGTTCGGATACTTTTGGCCACCTACGTGTAAGGTCTTTTTGGCCGAATAGGCGAAATGTGACTTCTATGCCGAATATAAATTTTAAAACTGTGTACAATTAAACATTGAAAAAAATGCTCGATTATCACCACACTATTTGTGGACAACCCCCCACCATTTATGTATTGTCTACGAATGAATGAATTACAGCTCACTAGATCGCTGATATCTTTTTCAATTTTTACGATATTCAACTGGAACTTTTTCTATAAGATGCAGTACAAACCAGGCTACAATATTTTTGTAGTTATAAATTTCTGTCGTTCGCGCATGCGCCGTGAAAAATTATTTCCTTTTAACGCTCATATCTCATTGAATTTTTAATATTTTTATTTACCGTTTTAGTATGTTCTTTCTCTTGTATTTTGTCATCTTTCCTGAAGTTTTTATAAGGTTTGATCAAAAACTCTGCGTGTTATAAGCAAAAACCCTTCAAAAAAAATTGCCGTTTTTAAAAAAATGTTTCATTTCTTCGGAAGTATAAGTAGTACGTTCATAAAAATTTGTACAGTAATTATACATAGTATGCTAATTAATTGCTGAAATTGACAGCTTATTCCGAGCTATTTTCGAAGAGTTATGGTCAAAAAGCGGTTTTTCTTCCGACCCCCCTTCTTGTCGTCCCCCGAATGCATGGGTGATTTAATTTCAATGTGGAAATGTCCGCTGAAGTCTATATTTTGTATTACTGAAGTTACAGAACAATTGATTGCTTATTTGCGATGAACGGTAGATTTTTCTTATGAATCTCAAGTGTTTCCATTATTTTGATCACTACCTGTATGTAGCTCATATTAACATCAGATCTGTAATTCATCAGATCTGTAACGGCTTAAAAGTGAGTAATCTAAGGAGGGGGTAAATAACTTCCTTGACCTCCCCCCTTTTATTTTCTTGCATTTAGACCCAATTTAGACTTAAAATCCAATATTAGTTTTTTTCTGCAAAAAAAATTTTTTTTCAGAAAACTCCAACTTCAAATTGGCACTTTTCTAAATATTGGCTCATAACACTGAAATTTATTGGAAATAACCTGAAATAATCTCAATTGGTCAAAAAATCAAATATTAATAGAAATCTGAATGTTACTAAGAAATATTACTTTGTGGCATTAAAACTGTTATACTGAAAAATCATGATTAAAGAAGTAAGTTTTAAAAATGGAATAGCAGTTGTCCGAAACTTTCTCATAAAGCAATATTAAACAAATGCTCAGACTGAACATATACACAACAGCAGAAGCCGTTTTTTGTTTAATGATAACCCTGTATAAAGCAAGTTAAAAATTCAGTAATATATACTTGTATTGGCTGATACAATGTATCTAAATTGGCTCCACTTTAGTATTTCATGCATATTAACAAATTTTCAGTGAACCAAACAAACAAAACAAGTTAAACACTTTTTCAAAACTCACGTTTTTGTTTTACATGCAGTTCTTCTGCATGAACATAAATAATTTTATGTTTAACATTGTTTTTAGACCTTCAAAATTTCAATTTAGATGCACTCTAATTGATTCAAGCCATATCTACTCCTAAAACTGATCACTAGTTTTCACCAGCGATTTACTAGTTTATGAAGATTCAAGAAAGTAAAGTTGGTCTAAAACGTTGTTTAAGCTCTATGTTTTTAGCTAGAGATTGAATATAGAATTTGTGGAATGGTAAACTTAGCATAAGTCAGAAAACGTTGCAAATTACTCAAATTCGGGAATTTTTATTTATTTTAGCCATTCTTCCAATTTTAGTGATCATATTATTCAGTTTAACTCTGTGTTAATTCATTTCAACCACTCATGACCAACACTTTTCCATTCTGCTTTTTAATTAATATCACATTTAGACATTAGTATTTTCCTCCTAGCTTTCTTAGATAAATACTGTCAACCCCTCTTAATTAGGTAACGGATAAGCACAAACATCCCGCTTATACTCGGGGATAAAAACAGCCCAATGTCAAAAAAGAGGAAAAATTACGCGGCTTAAAATTCGGATAGATTTTTTTTTCATATTATGCGAAATTAGTCATGCAAGATTTCATCTTAATTTAAGCCGTGAAATCGAAAGTAAAACTTTTCTTTAAAACTTTTTAATTGCTCATTCAATTTATTTTTAAGTCATTCACAACAATGTAAAAAAAAAGGAGGGTGGGGTTGCAATTTTTGAAGAATAAGACACATGTGTCTCAAGAAATAAATTCCCTAATTATTACTGCATTGTCTTTAGTTATTTTAATAAATTTTAAATTTATTTCAATATTTTTCCCAATTTTTTGACAAAATCTCGAATATTTTAGCTGAACTTTCTTAATTTCGACCTCCTGCAATAGAAACTTATGTTTTTGGCAGCATGCCAAAATAGGGTACATAGTTCGCCGATACTTGTAGGTCATCCTTGAGATTTCAATCCTTCTGCATCCTAAGTCTTTCCATTATTTTGGAAGTTGGAAATAATTTCAACCTCTACTACTTAAAATCAACTTATTTTAAGCTTCATTTTAATAATGAGTGTATTTATATATATATTTTTTTTTCCTTAGTTTGATGCAACATAAATATTTTGATCGCGGAAAAAAAAGAAAAAATACAAAAAGCGGAAAATCGCGGATCCGCGGAAGATTTTCATCTCTGTATACTACTAAAACTTCCCAGAACCGAATATTCCCCAGGCCATAGACGCAATTTAAAGATCCCTGCTTAAATAAACAATCCATTTAATCGAATATTATTTCTTGGAACCGACAGCATATGAAAAACAAATAAGAATAATTTAGCTTTTGTAGTGTCAAATGATATTTTTGAACCACAAGTATTGAATTATTTTATGGGGGGAGGGGGGGGGTAGTGGTATTTATGTAAAAGTTTTATTCATGCCCATTTCCAAAACTTAGCAAAAATGCAAATTAATACTGAACGCATCAAGTTTCACAGTTATCCTCTACTAGCGAATAAATGCATTTTGAATTTTAATTTACAAATTTGCATTCCTTCATACAGAATCACACAAAAATCCTGAATAAATTTGATGTACATTTAAAAACAGGGTTTTTTTTCACTACTAATATAAAAAAAAATAATAAATGCTTTTTTTTTTTTTTTTTTTTGAAGATAATATGTTCATTTCCCACGCTTTAAAAATGTTTATTTTGTATAAATTCTTAGCCACAAATTTAGACTACAAATTATAATGTTACAATTTTCTTAACATATGCACTGCAAAATATAAATCAATTCTACAAACACTTAAGTACAAAGTACAGAAGGAGAAAAAAATATATATCATCATATTAAAGAAAAAATGCTAATATAATATTAACATCATATATTACAAACAATTGAAAAGAATGAATAACAATTTTTTCACTTCATTTATTCTACAATCCTACATAGAGTTTTAAAAAAATCAATAAATAAAAGAATTATACTGAATGACAAAATATTTACATGTGCAATAATAAAAATGAAAATACTGTTGATACAGCAAAAATGTAAAAAAAAAATTGTAATCCTTGACAGCAAATCTAAATCAGAATATTATCAGAGAATTCTAAACAAAAACTAAAGTTATTCTTAAAAGTCTTTTTTTCTTAGGTTTTTGTCAATTGAAAAGGAAAATTTAGGCCCAGAAATGCTTAAAATGTACATGACTAGAAATATACTTGTCTGTGCTGTATAACACAAAGTGAAGAAAATGTGTGCGTGGGGGGGGGGGGGGCATTGATATGCTTGCAAACATCTAAATTGTGTCCAAATAAAAACATACGAGTGAAAATCTTTGATTTTCTTACAGCAGAACTTGTTCATGCTGTGCCTCGTTATTTTTCTGAATGAGTTACACACATATTTTGAAATTCAATGTTATAAATTAAGGTATGAGAAACAAAGCTTTTAATATCAACATTAACATCGGTATTTGCAAATTTTACATAGGTGATGTTTAACATATCTGCTGATAGTATTGAAGCATGCACGCATACAGTGGAATGGCCGACGGCATCTAGGTATTCTTTCCGAAACCAGATCTTACTGTTCTTGCACTTTTACCTCAAAAATCATGGGGCGTTTAGATGCAGTTCTTGGGAGATTTTTTTATGAACTCCAATCCAAAAATCTAGTATTTAGAGTTCAGTTCATTTCAATGGGACACTACAATTTAAACGCAGTTTATAAAAATGTTTAACATTCAGTAATACATGATGTAATCTTGATGGACTTTTATGACATTTCAGTGTCTGTTAGCCATGTACTGTATAGTGTTGGTTGTTAAAGTTACCATTGAAAGACTTTAAATCTACTGCAGTTATGTTATGGTCATGGGACACAAAAGAAGTTCTCCAATCCTCCAATTCCAGGTTATTCTGCAGTACCAACTTTAAAATGAATCATAAATACATTTCTGCTATCTCCATTTTTAGAAAGCATGTACATAAACATAAAGCAAAAAAGAATAAAAATAAAACATTCATTTTTAACAATTTCTAAATCTTTTAAATATAAACTGCCAATGTTACAGCACAAACAATTGTAAAATAACTCTTCCAAAAACAAAAGCATCAAATACATGATGATATTGAATGTAAAGAAATTTGACTCGGAATTCAACAATGATGAAAATCTCATTACCTTGTAATATATTTAATTTAAAAAATATATTCAAGTAATTCAACATTGCAAAAGTGCAGGTACTTCATTCAACTTTTCGTGGCTCATACTTAAATCTATAGCATAAGTGTCTGTTTCTTCACCTAAAGATTTGCATGCACTATCAATATCACTTTGAATTTCTAGCCATTCTTCATCTTCTTCAAAATCACTGTTAAAATCAGCTTCTATTACATTACTAGAATCGTCATTTTTGGCACAAAAAGGCATACTTACAGAAAGAGAACATGTTTGCACACATTTTGAGGAATCTAAATTTTTTGATAGATTTAAACAGCCATCAGAGGCTGAAAGGTAACATGAGTCATCAGTTGGTGATAGAACCTTATGGACACTATTTTCAGTTTCATGAATAAGAAAGCCAAAATCACTTTGACCAGTGAAATTGTCTGTTTTTTCTTGTATAGAATTTTGATTTAAGTTACTTCTATCAAGACTTTCGTTATTAGGAGATTCACTAGAAGAAAGGGATTGCTCTCCATGCAAGGAATGCTCATTCGGCAGTTTATCTGTTTCATGACTGAATAAAATAGTATTGTAACTTCCACAGAGTTTTTGGTTTTCATGGTTACACAATTTCTTCTCTGATAAATTTGAAGGAAGCAGATGTGAGTCAACTGGACAGTTCTGAAAATTTATATTAGGGTCAATTTCTTTTGTGGGAGAATTTTTTGCAGAAGCTGAAAGTTCACATATGTTCTCATGACTCATGGAAAAATTTGAAATTTTGTCACTGATTTCTGCTTTGGTAAGCAATTCTGCGGTCGAAGAAGAACCTGTTTGTTCTTTGTTTACAGAATTTTCGATTGCTGCAGAATCTAATGCAACCTGTTCAATACCATTAAGTTTATTACGTTGAAAATGAATCAATACTTCTTCAGATGAAGATGAACTTTTATGTTGACCTGAAACATCAAGATCATTTTCAATATGATTGCTACTGTCTAACTCTTTGGAGCAACAACTTTTATAAACTTGACTTGGAAAATCAGCTATATTTTGATTCAAATTTCCATCCTTAGCTTCTGTCTCTGCAAGTAAATTTAAGGATTGAAGAGGAGAAACAGCTTGCTGTTGATTAAGAAGACTCCCTTCCAGCACATCATTTCGTCCATCACTATTATTTTTTTCAACTAATTTAGCATCTTTGGAAGGATACTCATTTTTTTCATTCTCCTTACGTGAACAATATTCATTATTTTCAATTGCTTGGGCTGTATTTTGATCCATAATGCTACAATTAAATGAGACAGCAGATTGGAGAGCATGATCAATGTGCTCTTCTTGCACTCTAGCAGAGCAATCATTTTGCTCTTCATTGGTAGGAGATCGTAAACTTTTATTTTCAACACCAAACAATAAATTCTCATTGATGCTTTTTTTTTGCTGCAATGCTACAGTTTTAAAACTACACTTTGATTTCTCTGCTAATGAAATATTCTTATTTTTCCTACTAATTTTATTTCCATGCTCGAGTTCACAGGCTTCAAGCATCCCAGATGTATCTTCCAAATACGAAAGTCCAGTATCATCATCCGATGAATAAGACGCACTCACAATATCATCATTTACGTTATATAATTCAGTACCACACTCGCTGTCTACCTCATTTACAATTTCCATCTTGTTATCTTCTCCGTCCTTTAAATCACAACATAGTAGGAGTTTTGGCATGTCAGAATCTTCACATTTTTCTTTGTTTTCATCTCTTTCAAGTTCTGCTTCAAGCAACGGCATGACGATAGCTTCATTTTGCAATAGTACATTTTCGACAGATGTGTTATCAACTAAAACAGGAAGTGGGAACACTACATTGGAGACATCCTCTTTAAATTCATTAATATTTTTGTCAGCATCAGTTTCATTGTCAGTCAGCAAAATTTCTTTCCTGGACTGATTGTTATCTTCCTCAAATACGGACTGGTGTGGATGGTTTGGGGGAACTAAGCCATCCATCTCTACTTCCACGTTTGAACTTACTAAGTTTCCCACACCTTTGTCACATGTATTTGGAAATATAATTTCAGGTTCTCTTTCAGCCGTAGCAATTGCATTAGATGGTTCTTCTAGTATAATATTACTCTCGGATGTTTGAATTAGGATTTGGTTCTCAATTTGATTGACTAGCATAGAAATATTATCAGTAGAAACAATACCTAAAGAGTTCAAGACTTGATTTTCCATCTTCTTTGCATCTGAAAAAATTGAAACACCAGTGATAACTTTTTGAACATATTCCACATTTTCAAGTTCATTCTCAAAACTAGCTTCATTAGTCATTTGCATTTTCCCGATCAGATTTTTTTGCAATGCAGCTTCTGGATTATCAACATTAAATAAAGTATTACATCCTAAGGAATTAAACCCATCAATGAGAACAGAATTTTCATAACAGGCAAAAACATCAAATGATTTTCTGCCAAATTCAGTAGCATTAAGAGCTTCTACACTATGCACTAAAGGTTCACAGAAGTTAGCATCCTCTAACAGTGGTTCTCTATCAACTGTGACAGAATTTAGTGTTTTATAATCTACAGTTAATGTAGTCACGTTTGATACTTCCGTAGCCATGTTAGTTATGTTTAAAAGATGACATTGCTCTGTAGGAGCATGAAATGATAAAGGCTCACTTTCTGTGAAATTCAAAGATTCTTTGCACAATAAGTCAACCTCATTGAATGCTTCAGGCATTTTCTGGTCACAAAATCCTTCAACAGCTGGAACTTTACCGTTGAAATCAGCAATAGCAGAATAATCTGTACAACCTTGGGTATTAGCAGTTTGCAGTGTGATTGTCTGTTCATAACTTTTTTCTGTATCTAAAGCTTGGGCAGATAATTGATTTTCCTTATGAATAATTTGTTTTTCTTCGGTTTTCAAGAGAGGTAAATCCAGCTTAGGACAATTGTGTTTGTTATTTGAATGCAATTTTCCTTTTATTGGAGCTAGAAAATTGTTGGGGACCATGTTCTTTCCAAAACAGCTAAACTGTGGAACACTACAGAATGAAAAGAAAAAATATATATATAAACACCAAATAGTACAATATACATTCAAAATTATGCATACACATATATACATAGCCATTAATAGTTTGTGTTAAAACTTTTTTTCGCCGTTTGAGTTCAGGGTGTACTTGAAGCATTTTGAATTAGAACGATAGAGATTAAAACTAAAGCCGTGAAACTAGTGATTTCTTTAGAACTCCCAAATAACATCTTGAATGTTCGCTACATATACAATCAACATTTCAACAAAACTTTTCCTTCCCCTTCCCCAAAGTGCAACTTTTGAAATTGAAGAAAATTGTCAGTAAATGAGTCAGTTTTTGTTTTTAGTTTTTTCAAATATGCACCAAATACATCTGTAAATGTGGGAAACGAAATTCCCCAAACACAAATTATTTTCTTCACACAAGAGGCGTTTGAAATAATCAAAAAACAGTCAATCTACAATGCAATTGAGATCTTTTGCAATTTTATATAATACAAATTTTAAAGGAAATACTTGTGTCTGGTATATCAAAACTTTTTTTCCTATTTTAGTATTTCAATCAGAACTTTACTTTTTTTCACCAATAAATTTCCCAATGTTACTTACTTAGATACTATCATGATATTAATTTAAAAAGTGGAATATTAAATAAATCAGATAATGCTTTATTTAGAAGCATTCATGCATCAAATAGAGAATCAGGTAACAATTTCAAACAGGCAATATGATTTTAAAAAATTCAAATTACAGTTTAGAACCCCCAATTTAAGTCTTCAGTCGGACAAGTGATAAAAAAACGTACCAAGCAGGATAATGCAAATTCGGGGTAGGAGTTGATTGAACCATATCGTTTAAACATCGACCCTTATAGAATGGACTAGTAAAAAAGATTGATCTTTACTTGTTTTTAGATACAATTTCACAGATAGCACGTTTTATACTAATAATTCTTGCAAATTTGCTTGGTTGGCATTTTCAAAGAAAAAAAGATAGTTTTTATGCTTTGAATCTCTCGATCAGCTGTAGGAACACATTCCATTATTTCTTCTTCCTCTTCATCGTTTCACTACTATAAGCGGATAGTAAATCTGATATTGAAAGTATTCGTGATATGATAGTCAACACATTCGACATTTACTTCTGAGAGAATTTCAAGAAGTTGCATACCATCAACTTTGGTTCTCAGTTGCTGTGAAGGAATATCAGATTGGACGATGGGGCGAAGCCCCTCCTTATTAAACCACAAAACAGCACAAAAAAAAAAATGTCAAAGCAGTTTTTAACAGCTAACTAATTTAAATTAGAAAAAAAAAGTTTCTAAGTCTTGTAGATGGAAAAAGATTTTGTTCTCTTTGTCAGAAAAGAAACGTATTAAGCAGACTTCTTGAAAAGGAAAACATAAAATCTGGAATGGAATCTTTTAGCATTATCAGTGTAGCCTTTTTCCGGGACCAACAGAAAATGACGTAGGAAGCATGATAATATACGAAATGGGTAACGTAAAATCAGGGTTCTACTGTAGTTTTTCATTAAATACATATTAGAAATGATAGTCAGCTCATAATTTTAAACTAAAAGGGAGATAAACATAAGTTTGAATTATCTCAAAACTTGAATGAAAAGAAATGTGGTTACAACAGAAAAGATGAATTACAATAAAAAATGAACAGCAGTTCATTAAAAGAATGAAAAAGAAAACTGTTTTCTTACAACATGGACATTTTTTTCAATTTTTTTTTTTACTAACACAAAGACAATTACAAATATTTTATTAATCAATTAAAAAGGAGCACATTTTATGAACATTAATGTTGTATGATAAGTAATAACCATTTACCTCATTTGATGAATTTCAACTTGATCTTCATTTTATAAAATCTCAACTACTGGTCTGACAGATTACTACAGATTTGCAAATTTCTGCTTGTGCATGTTAGAAAATTTCCGTATTCTCACTCAAAACACACAATGGCATCCTACACAACTTTTTTACATGTGTTTTGTGTTTAATTTTTATAATTTTCTACAATATTTAATTGTATATTTTTTTACTTTCTTTGTTTATAATTATTGTGTTATTTCATTATCTTTACCTTAATCTAGCCTTAATAGCAACTTAAAAAAATATTTCCGTGAGTTCTTTACTACCAATTCAATTTATTTGCTACTATTATTATATTATAATTTTGTAAAATAGGAAAAAACCTCACTAAGCAAAATTTTTTAACAAGTTTTCAGTCAGCGAGGGCTTTTAAGGGGGGGGGGGGTAAAAAGAAAAGAGGAAAAATACCCCACAGGTTCACAAAAATTTTTCATAAGCTTTTACTAGACTGCAGCTCGACAGATGTTAAAAAACAGGACGAGAAGAAATTTATTTACAACATTGGTTTGTGATTTAAGAAAGTTCCTTAAATTCTCAAACATTTTTGAGGCTTCAGAGCGAAAGCATTGCAAAAAGAATATTTCTTTTTTATTATTTATTGAAGATTGCATTTAGATTGTATTTTACGCCCCCCCCCCCCCCCCCCCACTCAATCACATTTCAAATTGACAGAAAAACATGTTTAAAGGAATTCCAATTATCAAAGTAATTTCAACATAAAATACAAAATTTAAGCAAAATAAACATTAGTTCAAATTAACCAGCAATTTGAATTTTTTTAATTCGAACACCAAAGAGTGCACTGTAGTTATAGATGTGGTAGCGGCACTTTCTTTTGAAACGTACATTGACATTGATTTCCTCAAAATCCATTCTTGTAACCCCAAAATTCATGCATACAATTTTATTGCTATTCTGTCTTTAGAAGCTTGCTTTAAAAAAAAGTTCAACACAGTATTTCCATGCTGATAAACAAATAGACATAAGAAAAATCCTCCGTAATATATTCTTATAAAATAAACTTGTATGAGAAATGAAACAGGTACATCAATGACAAATAAACGTTTTTATACCTAGAGAACTTGGATATTATTTCTGTTATGGCTTCATAATGAGTCCCATTCTTCATAAATGTTTCATGTTGCTTTGTAGCAAGGTGCTGAAAAAATGTTCAGCATTAAAACTATCGTTTCAACTCACACACGTAACAGTATTTAACCATGTATACAAAATATAGACAGTAAAAATTAAAAGAGTTTACAGTAGCAGGGGTGATTGTGAGTTCATAAAAAAATACCTGAAAGTTTTAAAGAAAAAGTGTGGGGGGGGGGGTGTCTTTTTAAAACCAAGTTCCGTATTACTTAAGCACATCTAATTTTATAATTATACATACATAATAATTAATTTCCTTTCATAAACTAACAGATTTCATATATTCAAATAGTTTTTAGTCAAAATATTGTACATGATGCATTTAATTAAATTGTAAATGAGCAATAAAGTTACTTTTGAGCTGGTGATGAGCAATTATCCCCAAAAAAATATTTTAAGGAGATAGCAAAAGTCTAACAGAATTAGTTTGTTGTGCGAAAGCATTTATAAAGTAATGAAAGTTACATTTGTTACATTTTGTTGCATTTCATTTATTTGTCTCCTAACTAAGGGTAATAAGCATCAAAAGTTCAAAAGTGAGAAAAATTTGATTCTCATATCGGATGCAAATAAAATAATTTAGTAAGGTACAAAAACAATTAGAATTTTCATCTTAACGATTTCTATTTCATGAATATTATTAATAATTATCGGTATAATCATTACATCTCGAAAAATCCGTAGGTGGGAAGATAAAAGCATAATTAAAAATATTTTATTTCCGGCCAGAATCAATCATGAAAATACCGGAAATCCAGTAAAATACCGGAACACAATCACCCCTGCAGTAGTTCACAATTACCTAACATTTTGCAATGCAACTTACTTTTTATTTGTATTATTTTTCAGAATAATAATAACTTAAGACAAGCTTTTAAAAAAAGTTAAACGATCAAAAGAAAACAAGATAAAAATTCATAGTCCACTTCTATAAATCTTAGATGTGACAAAAGATGCAAAGCATGCTAAATTAAATCATCAATAAATCCAATCTAAACGTAACATCTAAATTTTATTAACTCTCAATCTGGAATCTAGAGCAGGTATCTCTATCGAGATATATTGGAATCAATCCAGACACAAAGTTACACTGGGCAACTCATATTACAGGTACAACCGAAAAAGCCGATGAAACATCTTAAAATCCTAAAAAGCTTGACAGCTTTTTAGGACAGCTACATAGGGAACTTCTCAGGAGGTTCTATGTACAACATATAAGACATATGTCTTTCCATTGCAGGACTATAATTGTGAAATCACCTCATTGGTAAGTAAATCAAACCTTGAAAAATACACGATGTCCAGAACATTGCCCTAAGAATAATAACTGATGGCGCAAAGTCAACACCAATGGAGGCAATGCAACTACAAACAGACATTGAACCACTTGACGGAAGGCAAGATAAATTCATCCTCAGGTTTTGGGAAAGGGCAAGAAGGGTAGATAGAAACTACTGGAGCAGTTACACATGTGCAATAGGGTGTATCGAAAAAAACTTTTTTTCGAAATTCAATTTACTAAGTTGATAAAAAGTTGCCCCTACCTACCCACATATTCCACAAAAAATTTCAGTCTAATCAGACATTGTTTAGGTGTTCCGCACGAGGCCTGAAATTTGTGAATTTCTTCAAAAATATGATTTTTTTTTCTAATTTTTTAAAAATATTAAGAATAAATGTTAAAAATATTTCAAGTTAAAAAATGTACACCGCAAAGTCGGAGGACAAAATTGGGTTTGAAAAAAAGTATGTTAAACAACATTTAAATCTCCCACATTTATTCTAAACTGACGTAATTTTCACCAAAACTAGCATTTTACAAGGCCATGCGGCTTGGTTAGAAACTTGTTTATGAATGTGGAATCTAACTGAATTAACACTTGAAACTGGGATTCATCTGTGATTTATGTGGAGTAAAATGTAAAATAATATAAAATATAAACAGAATCTAAGCCCCTCGTCACACAGTGCCCGCGTTCTATCGGGGCCCCCGTGATGGTAAACGAAATACAGCTCCGCTAGCGTAGCTGCTTTAGGATTGCAGAAGAACATATATCTTTGGTTGAGGAAACAGACTCTAAATATTTCGGACATGGTGCTCCAGTAAATGGCCCAGGAAAAGAAATTGTAGCTTCAGTTTCACGATTTATGGAAAAAAAAAGTTCTATTGATAAAGAACATAAAAGCTATCGGTTGTGATGGCACATCAGTTAACACTGGAAAATCAAATGATGCTATTAGACTTCCAGAAAAGTCTTTAGAACCCTCACTACAAGCCGTGGTATGTTTTCTTCATTTAATGAATTACCACTTAGAAAGTTAACGGTGGCTCTTGATAGACCGACTACTGGACAAAATTCTTTTAGTTGACCTATTGGAGAATTCTAACAATATTGCTAAGATCTACCAGTCATGAACTTTAAGAAAATAGAACGCGTTTTACCAGAAGTTGATGTCAAAGAATTGAGTCAAAAATACTTATGGGATGTGTCAAAAGCTGTAATGTCTGGCAAATGTTCTCAAAATTTAGCAGAAAGGAACCCTGCAAGCTTTTCCCATGCAAGATGGCTCACGATGGCAAAGTTTTGAGGCTATACATCGCAACTAGTGATCCAAGTTCATAGTTAAATAAACTAGCAGAATTTATAATAAAGGTTTATGCTCTCTGCTTTTTCACAATCGAATCTCAGCATAAAATTATTCAGGCATCTAAGCATTTTTTTAAGATCATAGACTGCAGCAAGTATTTGGATACAAATCTCCAAAATGTTATCCATTCCACATTGTAAAGAAGCCATCTTGCATGGGAAAAGCTTGCAGGGTTCCTTTCTGCTAAATTTTGAGAACATTTGCCAGACATTACAGCTTTTGACACATCCCATAAGTATTTTTGACTCAATTCTTTGACATCAACTTCTGGTAAAACGCGTTCTATTTTCTTAAAGTTCATGACTGGTAGATCTTAGCAATATTGTTAGAATTCTCCAATAGGTCAACTAAAAGAATTTTGTCCAGTAGTCGGTCTATCAAGAGCCACCGTTAACTTTCTAAGTGGTAATTCATTAAATGAAGAAAACATACCACGGCTTGTAGTGAGGGTTCTAAAGACTTTTCTGGAAGTCTAATAGCATCATTTGATTTTCCAGTGTTAACTGATGTGCCATCACAACCGATAGCTTTTATGTTCTTTATCAATAAAACTTTTTTTTTCCATAAATCGTGAAACTGAAGCTACAATTTCTTTTCCTGGGCCATTTACTGGAGCACCATGTCCGAAATATTTAGAGTCTGTTTCCTCAACCAAAGATATATGTTCTTCTGCAATCCTAAAGCAGCTACGCTAGCGGAGCTGTATTTCGTTTACCATCACGGGGGCCCCGATAGAACGCGGGCACTGTGTGACGAGGGGCTTAGATTCTGTTTATATTTTATATTATTTTACATTTTACTCCACATAAATCACAGATGAATCCCAGTTTCAAGTGTTAATTCAGTTAGATTCCACATTCATAAACAAGTTTCTAACCAAGCCGCATGGCCTTGTAAAATGCTAGTTTTGGTGAAAATTACGTCAGTTTAGAATAAATGTGGGAGATTTAAATGTTGTTTAATAAACTTTTTTTCAAACCCAATTTTGTCCTCCGACTTTACGGTGTACATTTTTTAATTTGAAATATTTTTAACATTTATTCTTAATATTTAAAAAAATTAGAAAAAAAATCATATTTTTGAAGAAATTCACAAACTTCAGGCCTCGTACGGAACACCTTAACAATTTCTGATTAGATCGAAATTTTTTGTGGAATATGTGGGTAGGTAGGGGCAACTTTTTATCAACTTAGTAAATTGAAATTCGAAAAAAAGTTTTTTTCGATACACCCTGATGTGCAACACTGTGGCTCAAGACCCAGACTTTACCCATAGCTGAAGCTATAGCCATTCAGTTTAAACCTCAAAACCTTTGTTACAGGTTACTGTTAGCTGGGCAGCTCCTTCTGGTAGAGCAAAAGAAAAGTAACAAATGTTAGCACTTGCATTTCCTTGTAACATGAAATAAATCTCTTTACAACTATTTTTAAATCCTTTAAAGAGAAAGGAAACTTTTAAATAGTGAAAAATGTTCAAAAGCGGGACTAAAACTGATGTACGTTTGTTAAACGAACTTTAAACAATTAAAAAAAAAAAAACGCTAGTAAAGAATCCAGCAATTTTTTTATAAATGATACCCAATTTGCGAAATAATAAAGTAAAATTCCGCATAAAGAAATGAAAAACACCATTTCAGGAAAACAATCACTCACATGAATTTAACACATTAAAAATTTAGTTTTGAATACACACATAGGTTTTTTAAATCTTTAAATTCAAAAAACAAATAAATAAAATAATTGATTTCATAAATAAAACCACTTTAAACAGATTTCAAAGATAGTGTGATACTTCACATGTTTGTTTTGCTCGCGTATTACTTTCTCCATTTCCTATGAAACCCTCTGCTCCATCTTTTTTGTCCGTCGCCATTTTTTGTTGTAAGTCTTTTACAGCTTCCCGCCACTTGGAGTGAATTTTTCGATGTTGGGGAAGCCGGACGCTGATTGGCTGCCTGTTTGGAAGAACGACAGCCGAATGGTTCCGAATGGCGGTTTGGCCGCGATCGGCAACGAGCGAGAGGGTGGATGGCGATTCGGGAGTGTTCGAGAGCAGACTCGGAAAGGCCGTGGCCATGAGCGGACGTGTGGAAGCGGAGCTCTGAGAGTAATCGAAGGGTACGCCACAAATAGCGCAAAGAAACTTCAAGTGATGACAAAACGGCGTAGGATGGAGCCCTAAGGAGGATGCAGCAAAAGAGAAGTGCGGAAGGAGTCCACAATATGGAGAAAAGGGTCTCCAAGATGTTTCCCGAGATCGTTTCCCCGCCACGTGCTGCCTGAGTTAGGCCTATGCGGCTGGCTTGAAGTGCTCAAGAAGGAGGACGCCATTTCCTGGTTTCGATGAACGAATAGCCCGGGATTCTCAACACAATGATCATCATATATAGGTGACTCTAATAATCGTGCAGTGGTAAATGCTCGGCCGAGCAGATTTGTGTATGTGACTGTGCTTCCATGTTCTAAAATATATACAGAGTTTCCTGAGAAGTTTGTCTTTTTTCTATACCATCGACACTACACACCATATGGGGTAAGTCACCCATAATTTCCTTTTTAATTTTGAATTCACAGCGGCACCAAAACCTTGATCGAACTTGCGGTTTTGCAGGCCACAGAGAATGCTGTTTGGCTTTCACTAACGATCTTTTGGCCTGTTCTCGTGTAAATTTTGGGAGGGTCCCCCGTGTTTTATGGCCTTGCCTTTTTTGTGCCCTTTAGTATTGAATAGCCCCTAGGGTTAATACACCACAGATAGTCTTTACCTAGCCTTTCTTCTCCTAAACAACTTATGTTACAATACACTTGAAATTACAGCTATCTTTCAGACAAGTACTGCTATTTTACACTCTGAGCGTTATACATCATTATTCAAGTTGTTTGAAAACCAAATAAACATACAAGTCAATGACCTTTTTGCAAAAACATGAATACATGTTGGCAATAAATTAACTTTGAGAAATCAATCTAGATCTTTTAGCAAAAGTAGATGAAAATTAATTTACTCACTTCATCTAAATCACAGAAATAAACTTCACAAATCTCACAATACAGCTTTTTTCTTTTCTTTTTGCAATCTTTTCCTTTCCTGAAATAATTCAAGGATGTGGTAAATGATCAAAGCTTTCATACATATATGTATCCATAATTATAAATGCTGAAAGTCATGGTATCGTATTAAGCGGAGGTGTCAAGCTATGTTTTAAAAATCCTTAAACTATTCGAGTAGATGAAAATTATACTAATAATTTATAAATTTCTTACCTTTTTCACAGTTATACAAATACAGTAAAGCTTCAGGAACTCGACACATAGATAACTCGACAACCTCAGTAAGTCGACATTTAATTTTCCAATGGTTGGTCTAATGTTAATTTCAATGGGTTTAACCCATTTTCGGCCAAAACGCAATATTTCATTAAACAATTTTTAATGAACACTGTGACCAGGGTGTCAATGATTTAAATCAATTGATTTTAAATCAGTGATTTAAATCGCGATTTAAATCAATTGATTTTTTTTTAAATCATTTGATTTAAATCACTTTTTATTTTAATCCATAAAAAATTCTCTGGGACAATCCCAATTTCATTACTTTTACCATTTTCTAGAGCTTTGATTTTAGAGCTTTGATTTCCATCTAATAAATGGAAAAATAATCCTACTCATCCCCCTCCTGGAAGGTTGCAGTCCAAATAATACACTGGCGGAAAAAAAAATCCCAACACCAAGAAAAAATTACTGTAGAGTAATGAAATTTGGGTAATGAAATTGCCTAGTTAACATGTTTAATTGATTAAATGTACAAGATCACTGGCTAATTTAAGCTCAAGAAAATGCTGTGCAAATGTGAAATTATGTTAATTTAATAGAGGGTGTAACCTCCAGAATTTTGAAGGCAAGCCTGCAAGCTTGCATGCATTATGTCATACAGGTGCCGAATGTCACTTTGTGGTATGGAGTGCCATGCTTGTTGCACTTGCTGTGTCAATACTAGGACCGTCATTGCTGACTGTGGATGATGCTCGAGGTGCCATCCAATGATATCCCATACGTTATCAATTGGAGACAGACCTGGTGATTTTGCAGGTCATGGTAACATGTCAGCACTCTGTAGAGCACATTGCGTTACAGCAGCGATGTGAGGGCGAGCGTTATCCTGTTGGAAAACTCCCCCTTGAATGCTACTCATGAAGGGCTGTACTACTGGTTAAATTACCAGACTGACGACAAATTTTCAGTCAGTGAGTTTGGGATAACCACAAGAGTGCCCCTGCTGTCGTAGGAAATTGCTCCAGAGACCATGACTCCAGGTGTGGGTCCCGTGTGTCTAGGCCGTAGACCGCTTGGATGCAGGCGGTCCCCTGGCCTCCTTCTGACCAATATACAGCCACCACTGGCACTAAGGCAGAATCTGTTTTCATCAAAAATTACAACAGATCTCCACTCCGACCTCCAGTGAGCTCTGTCTTGGCACCACTGCCGTCGGAAACTGCAATGGTTTGCAGTCAATAGAATACCGGCTACAGGCTGCCTGGCTCGGAGCTGTCCTTGAAGTAAACAGTTTCTTACCGTTCCTTGGGTCACGACGGTACCAACTGCAGCTCGAATGTCAGCCGCAGATGCAGTACGATGTGCCACAGCCGTACGCAAGATTCGGCGATCTTCCTTCTCAGTCGTGCCACGTGGCAGCTCGGAACTCGATCTTCTTGAGGTAGTACCATCCCTTGCCCATAGCTTCCAATAATCATGCATGGTGGAATCATTCCCACCGAAGTCTTTCTGCAATATCGCGAAATGAAAATCCAACTTCTCGTAGCCAAATTGTACGACCTCGTTTAAACTCGGTGAGCTGTTGATAATGGCTTCTTCGTCTTCTTAAAGGCATTCCTGGCTAACATGAATGCAATTCGTCAAATTTCATGGAAAAATAATACTCACGAGCTTCACAACACGCTTTTAAAACAAGTCTTATTTGCATGTTCTGAGTGACACCAGCTGTGCCATACTTTCAGTTATATAAACATGCCTGCCAAATTCCGAATTTTGTTTATCTAACACAAGGCTTTCTTGGTATAGGGATTTTTTTTCTGCCAGTGTATGTATGCACAAAGAGTGCTATTTGTTGTCTAATATGTGAAATAAAGAAAATACATGCAGGTGCACGCCAGGTGTTGCAAAGAGTGAATTGAGGGGGGAGGGACATCATAGAATGTGTGTGATATACTTTCAGTGAAAAGAAAAAAACAAAAACAACCAAACAGAAGATAAATTTTTTATGCCTTGCATTAGCAACTGGGGGGGGGGGGGGCAGTCTTTATTAGTGGCTGAAATGGAACATATTCCAGCTTTTCAAAACAAAAGCAAAATAAAGAGGGGGGGGAGGGCTGAATGAAGAGAGGATTGGGTGAGCTTCCTGCCCCATTTCATTTTTATCCTAGCTAGTAGACAGGATTATTTTCAGATTGGCTCCTAACACTTTTTTCTGGGTTGTTTTTGTATTTGGTTTTTGTATTTTTGTATTTTTAAAAACGAAAGGTAAGTTGTTCATAAATAAAAATTAATTAATAACTGAAGTTTCTAATTTTCTTTTTAATCAAAAAAATTCGATTTAAATAAAAAAAATCTGATTTAAATCAAAAAATCCATTTTTTTTTTATTTTTTTACACCCTAACTGTGACATATATTTTTCAATACTTTTATTTTTATGCTATTTTTAAGGGTTTTGAAGTTATCTACAAAATATTAGCATCTCAATTAGGTCAAACATTTTGGGTACAGAAATTTTCAAAATGTGCAAGTCTTTTTACTTGAAACCGTTGTTGTCAAGTTAGACAGGTTAAAAATGTGCAATGTATCCATTTGAAATTAGTAACATGTTTTTATAATCGTTTAAAGTTGCAAGTTCTGTTAATCAAATAAAAATTAAACAAATGTCGTAAAAAGTCTTAAAAATAGTTACTAAAATTTAATGTTGAGTTTACACTCCATAGGCCGATGCATGAAAAATATACAAAAGTTGAAAATCCGGTTTTCATGCAAGAAATCTGAGCTTTATTGCCAACTATGATTGCTTTATGTTAATTTATAGGTAATCTCAAAAATGTTCATAGAGGTAAAGTCAGTAAGATTTAGGTTAGAAACTTTGATGTTTGTGGTCATGAGAGGGATACCTTTATCAATTTATTTCATATGGAAGGGCCTGAAATCAGCAATGAGGAACAAAAACTGCCATTAGAAACAAGTGTTGTCTCGAAATTAGTGAAATTAGCAAAATTAGAATGTTGTACCAAAGCCCACAATGCACAAAATATATTTTAATAACTTTTTTCTTATGGGTTATTCAAAATTTTGAATGAAAATGGTTTCTTTGCATCTGGAACGGCTCGTGAAAATCGCATTGCTGATTGTGCACTGGAAGAATCCAAAGATGCGACAAAAAAACCTTGCGGTTCCTACGATTTGTCATTTAACAAAGATGCGGATGGATACATGCGCCATCAAATCGAACGAAAATGCTGCGGTAATAGTTGTCACTAATAATGATACCATTTTGCAAAATGGAACGGGCCAAACGATATAGTCGCAAAGAAAGAAACGAAGTTGTCATTTCACAACCGAACGTTATTTCGGATTAGTATTAAATTCGGATGAGTATACGGGAGGTGTTGACCTATATGACAATGCTATAGCTAATTACCGCATAAAGATTTAAGGTAAAAAATGATGGTGACCACTGTTTACAAACATTATTGGCAGCGTTATAGTGAACTCATGGAAGCTGCAGAGAATTTTTACAAACACAAAAATGGCACTTATAAAAATTTTAGTTCGTAAATGGTGATTGCCCTATTGAAACTGGAATGCAAGTATAATCCATCTAGTGAAACCACAGTTCAAATGACAAATCTTAAGAAAGGTTGGCCAACAGCGACAACTGTGCTGGAAAAAATATGGGCCGATAAAATCGGGCATACAATGAATGAAGAGAAAGAGTCAATAGATGATGTAAAATGTGTAAAAACCAAACAATTTTTTTGTGCACTAAAATCCAAGTACATTTACATCCCAAATGCTTTGGATTTTTCCATTCAAAAATGTAAAAATTTTACTTGTAGACAATGGTTCAAATGAGTGTAGTTTGTACATTGATTCGGTCAATAATGCCTATACGTAGCATTTTACTTTAGTAAAAAAAAAAATTATTTTTCACGCACAAACTTCTTTTGTGTCATAATAAATGTAGTTCAAACATATTTTAATAAAAATAATATAACATTTTATAAAATTTCAATGCTTGGCCTGAAATGGGTTAAACCTCTAACTTGACACATATTTACAGGAACCTCAATAAGTCCACATCTATTTGCTATTTTAATCCATTTTTTGCTACAGATATTTCTTTCTTTTAACCATTTCTACAAAGTTTGCTGCTTATGGGCAAGCCAATTCATATTTTTTGGGCAAGAGCTCTTTTTGAGAATTTA
Organism: Uloborus plumipes; assembly: GCA_038373865.1. Lineage (NCBI taxonomy): Eukaryota > Metazoa > Arthropoda > Arachnida > Araneae > Uloboridae > Uloborus > Uloborus plumipes. The sequence continues at coordinate 98,513 of JAXGGA010003129.1, forward strand.
AACTAGTACTCAAATAAGACAGCTACCACATTTTGTGCTGTCGGTGCAGTTCTAGGGTAAGGAAGGGATTGGAGAAATGTACCTACGACAGTCCAAAAGAGAAACACAGCAGCGCCAGCATGACACACGTTTCTCAAACAAGTGTGAGCTCTTTGACAAGGAGCTCTTTTCTCTTTTCAAAAATTATGGACTCATTCTCAATAAGGTATTCAAAATTGTCCTATTTATTTTGTTAAGTTCTTTAAAAAAAAGCATTTACCGGAATTAATTTTTATTATGCTGATAGTAAGAACTAGTAAATAAGCAATACAGAAAACACTATAATAGTTGAAATTATGGAACCTCGGTAAGTTGACAACCGCTTAACGACCTATTTTTGTAGTCCCGTGGGGTGTCGAGTTACCGAGGTTCCACTGTATAACACTTCAAGTATTACTATACTTAAATTGTTTTTTCAGTGCAGGTGCATCTGCATTGCATTAATGCTTTGAAAAATATTTGTTTTTTACATATACGGTAAAATATGTTGACCACAAAAAGGCTTAACATAAAAAAATGGTCAACAAGAGAGGGGATCGTTGTATGGACATCATTCTGTATAATTCACCACAAATCTTTTACACAAAATTCACTTAACATTGAAAAACAAAGAAAACAAAATAATGATGCTGGAAAAAGACTGACTTTAAGACATTAATGGTAAAATCATTGACATGTTTAAAACACACATTAATGTTGCATCCCAATTTTTCAGATATTTCAAAACAAATTTACAAATGGGAAACTCATTTAAAAGAAAAAAGTTACACAAGTTTTTTAAAAACAATGACAAGAAACCATATAAGCACTGAACTTACCGTTTCAAAGCAGGATTAAGTTTCATATCCTTCTTTGTATTAGAAGCATAAATGCAGTTTGAGGCAGGAGGACACAGTGATGTAATTGATGCTGAAACACTTAAACTTTGCACTGCTTTAGGCTGTGTGAATTGTGTTGGTTTGTTTAGCTCTTGTAAGATAGATCTAGGTGGTTTTTTGCTCACTTTATTTCCGGTACAAATTTCTTTCACCTTAGCCAAAATATTCAACATATCTGCTGAATACAAAACTTCCTTATACCTACTTTGATATTGCCTGGGAGAAAAAAACTTAAATTACTTGAATAATATGTTTCAAAGACATTTTATACGTTCATTTTAAAACATAAACAACAACTAATTATGCAGCAATGGATTTTTATCAATGAAGGAAAAAATCCTACACAAAACTCATTCAAAATTCAGTTCAAATAATAATACTACCATTGATTTTATAAGTAAAAACAGTTGCAGTAGTAACCTACAATAGATGTAAGTCCCTAAAATAGACACCACAAGCAGAAAATAGTTTCTTCACTAGTTACCCTTCTTTTTTTGGATAGCATTTATATTATAATAATGCCAACGATACTTCAATAAATACATACCTTGGCTGCATGGTATGTAAATGGGATTACTTAAAGCAAGGGGCTAGACCTATAAGCAGGGCAAATTTTATGAATATTTTCCCTTAACAACTCCAGAGAATTTATTCCAAAATTTTTAAATAAACACTACAGAAACAAGTACTAACCCACTCTTATATAATTTCACATAATCTGACAGTTAATTAGACAAGTGAAAAATTCCTTGCATAAGAAGCTTCAGAAATTGTTTCACGCAAATATGTTTGTAATCATAACTACGTTTATTACTTTTTGAAACTTTTGTTTGTTTTTTCCAAAAAAAAAAAAGGCAAAACAAACTTGTTTTGTTTTTCAAGAAAGGTAGTAAACTAAATAGGAAATTTCCATTTTTTTAATTTGCAGCCCTCGGAAACAAAATTTATAAAAAATGGGAGTATTTACACTTTTAATCGCTTTTCACTAAAAGTCCTTTTTTTTTTTTACAATTGACCGAAAAAAGAGTTACTTTTCCAATATTTTAGCTCAAAGTCTACATAGTCAACTTTACATTCAAATAGTCACTTTATTAATCACTAGTGAAAGCCTAAAATCGTTTATACTAATTATTTATATACTTTTAAAAACGTGAATGAAACTACACTTAAATTCCCATAAACATATCATATCTACTTTCCTTGCCAAAAAAAGGGGTGGATGGCATTTTGGAAATAAATTTAATAAGTGCAAAATAAAAACAATTTTTTTTTTTTTTTTTTGCAAAAGTCATGGTAATTTTATTTTAATTGTTAGTAGATGAAACTCAAGTGTTATGTTTTTGCTTTTTTAAACAGTTGGTGCCCTACCATCATAAAATCATATTCAAACTTAAAAATTGAATTACCTACTGGTAGTTTTTTTTTTTTTTATGATTTCAAAAACAATGCAGTGCTGAAAAACATAAAAGAATATAGTACCTTTTACAATCATCTACTTTTATGTATGGTGTTCGCAACTTTTTTACATTTTCATTATTTGTCTTCAATTTCTTCTGCTGTTCCTTGAGCTAAAAAGAAAAAAAAAACATATGTCACAATTTCTTCAAAACAAAAATTAATAATAATGATAAACTTAAGTTCAAAAATACGAAGAGCAACAGAATTTTATCCTTGAGTTGAACATTAAAGATATTTAAGTATTATGCATAGTTAAAATATCGTTATTCACACTTACTTCAGCTGCATACTTCTTATGATAAAGATTTTTGTATTTTTCCACCCATGAAAGAACCTTTTTTACATCATATACTTTTATATTCCACAGTTTACAATTTTCAAGAATATCTGCTGTTCCATGCTTTACAGTTTGATGATTAATCCCTGCCTGTGAAAATAAGTACAGGCAAAAGTAAATATTTTAGCAGTATAATAAAATGTAAAATAATACTTTTAGCTTAGTGCCCCTTCATTCTCATGAATGAAGATGATGCGCATGAAGATAAAAAAAATACAGCCTAAGTATAGCAAAATATTATGCAAACAAGATAAACATTGAAAGCATGTATAATATAACTTATTTAGAAAGTCATTTAAAAATAGTATCAATTAGATTGATTGAGCCAGTAAGATTTTTTCAGTAAACTTTTTTGAAATGTTAAATTTTGGAAAGTCTCATCATACGTCAAAAAGTAAACAACTAAGATACTTTTAATTAAAAAAAGTAGAAAATTACCTTTAGCCTAGCTTTTTGCACCAAAGACATTCCTCGTGACTAGAGAAAAGATAGAAAGTGTGTATAAGATCATCATGAAATTATTCAAGAACACAAAGTTAAGATGCTAATTCATTAAGACATAATGAAATAACTCAGTATTTGTTCAATTCCATAACAATGACATTTTGCAGTATAATAGAAATTTTTTTCAATTTCTGCGTCCCAGCATATAAAAACATGCAAAAAAGATGACAACCATTTTAAATAACTTAATGAACCTTAAATAAAAAATTTCGACTCCTGTTAATTATGCAAAAAGATTGAGCACATTTTGTAGGACTTACAAACAAAAAAGAAAATTAAAAAAGAAATTGTTTTACTTCCCATGCCGATTGATCTGACACTTAGTGAAGAACTAAAGAAAAGGTGTACAATTTGAAATATTATGTCTTTCGTTCTTACAGTTTTCAAACTCTAGGAATGTCATAACAATGCTTAATTAAAATATTACACATGTCCATTAGTTCATATGCAAGAATTCTGAGCTACATTTTTGCATGATGAATAATTTCTGTTTGAACATTAGCCCGCAGGTCTCAAAAAAATTTCAAAATGGTCCTTTGGCCAAAAAGATTAGAGAATGCTGCTCTAATGTAATCATTTTTCAAAAATAGTTCATAAGGACCCTTTCATGACCTTTATGTCTTCAGGACCCCTCACAACTATGACATGCTTAATTTGTCGTAGCTTTGACCTGAAGACAGTCAATGACTTAACCTATTGAGAAATTATTAAACTCATTTATAGACTAGCAAATAAACCTTTGGGAGAAAATCACAGTAAATGATCAAAAGTATAACAAAAATAAAATACAAATATTGTATGAATGTTGTTGTTATTGTTGTTTTGGTAAAGGAAAAATTTTTGACACAGGCAGGTAAAAACCTGAGGATCACATGAGAACCAGTGTCCTGAGCAATTCTCTAGATTTTTCTAATATTTCAATAAAAAGTATAAAAGTAAAAATTTTACTTTTATACTTTTATTACAATTTAAAAAAATATTCAGTACAATACCAGTATTTCCCATAAGAAAACAGTACTTTTCCAGTATTGGTAGACACTTTAATGTGCCACTGTCCAGTGGGAGCAGCCAATGAGCAAAATGGCCAGTTTCAAAATCCCAAGCAATGCCCTAAAATTACCTTCTTTACTAATGGATGCTCTAGAATCAGTGGTTGGCTGGGTAAACTTATTATACTTAATACTTATTCATTCATCTAGTTCAATTAATTATATTAATTATATTTAAACAAATGTGATGGAGAACCCAGTATTAGGAACAATCGCAAAATTAACAATATTAAAACATAAATTTTGCAAAATATTGCAAGCATGTGATTCAGGAACACCTCCATCAATGAAGAAAAAAATGTCAAACTTTAATTTTGTCATTTTCTGTTTTCATCAAACTTCTGAAACTTTTTTTACAGTAAGTATAATGCTTTAAAAAAATGTTTTTTTGTCAAAAAAATTAGCATTGCAATCACAAATTTAAAACATTTTCTTCCCTAAGCTACATGTTATGTGTTGCCCCCCCCCCCTATCATATTAAAGAGTCTCGGCTCAGCCCCTGTGAAATAATTTGTCTGCGTACGCCACTGGCTACAAGACATTTTTTTTTTTTTTTAATTCAAAATTAAAACAGCTATTTTCAAACATTGTAATGGCAAAAACGGATCATTTGTGAAAACCATGACTGCCAAAATAAAATATCTTTGTACAAAAGTATAAAATTTGAGTGTTTCTGATTGAAAGCATACTCATAACATTTCATTTTCCTTCTTTTCAAAAGATTTAGTTTCAAAAATAGATACAAAACTATCTTGATTTTTTTCAGAATGCAGGGCCTTAAATGATACATTAGTTTTTGATTTTTTCTCGGCTTTACAACAAGTAAGGGGGTTTACTTAAATAAGTTAGCGATTTGAGGCAAGAATATGGTAATGAATATCAACATATATGATTGAAGGTAAACGCTAACAATAAATGCACTGATATAGTTATAGAATGCCTAACTATGGGTTACTGTTTATTTTTAATTTCTAGAAAACAAAAAAAAAATTTTAAAACCACTCATAAACAAATGAATTCTTTTGAAAAAGAGTGCAAAAAAAAAATGTACACTCGCATAAATTTTATTTTCCATTTCAATTTTACTTTCACAATATACAAACATACTTTAAAAAAACCACAAAGTTTAAAAAACCAAATTTTGTGCTATATAGAGAGTATAATATAAGCAGGCAAAGCTTACCACAGGTTGTGTAAAATTAGAATCCAGATTTGAAGCTGATATATTTGTAGGAGAATCAATACAATCCCAAGTACTGGCAGAAAAAAAAGAAAGAAAATTTAACATTCATGCTTCAGAAATAAGCATTGCCAAACTATGATTTAAATTTCATCACACCAACATAAGCTACTTAGTTAGACGAAAGATTTTAAACAAATTAATAGTTTTGCTACAAAACTACCAAAATCTGTAAAAATAATACTTCTTCAATGTCTAGTGTTATGTCAATTTCAGTTGTTTAAATTCTACTTCCTCTGTCACACCAGTACAAAGTAATGCTTGGTGGCGCCGGGTTTTGAAAATCAGTGGTGGTGCTCAAACACAGAGTTCAAGAGTATTCAAAAGAGATGGATATTTTGAAATTCAACTTTGAGAAAATATGCTTTCTATTTAAAAAAAAAATTGATGAAAAGTATCAAGTTTTACTTTAGGTTATAACTATAGGTTAAATTCACTTAATGTTCCTCTACTATCAAAAATGTACAAATATTAAAAGTATATTTTAATGGAGAAAATATCTGCGAGAATCATGAGTTATTGAAATATAAGTCTAGTTTGTTCTTCAAGTAGTGTAAACTATGAAAAAAATAAGTTAATGGATGTAAAAAAGTAAATGAATTATCACAAGTTTCCTCATATTTCAAATTTAGAAGAGAAAGTTCTTAAATCTCTTAAGCTTGAATTTTAATGGAGGATTTTTGGTAATATATTAATTGTATTTAAAGCTTTCACTCACAAAATAAGGTTTCTATGAAAAGTCAACCATGTCATTAATATATAGGTGTGAAGTCATTCTAATACTGACTTTTATAAAGGTGTGAAGCTAAATTTTCAATGTTCTTAGGGTATAAAATTGATGCTCTGTTGTTCATATAGAAATGGGTACAGTTAAAGTTGGTGGTAATCAATATAATCACTTCTGATTCAAATATTTTCTTATAACAATCTTGCTGCTTCAAAATTGTTATTTTAGAGCTCTGTTACACAATTGAAATCTTTTTCATTTACTTTCAGATTGAAAAATTTGAACGTTTTTTTTTTTTTTTTTTTTTTTAACACTATCACGTGTTAAATTTTAACCCTTCATATTAAAATTTGCATAATACACAAAAAATATTTTCTAATAAAAGAGATGTAGTTCTTGAACTCTTCAGTGCCTGGCTCTGTTGAGTCCCCTTCCTCTAATGCACTTTCAAAACACCCATTGAGGGTGATGATTTGATAAATTTTTACACCCACCATGTTAACTTGCTTTTTGGTAGTGCTCAAAAGTTCCACTATTTCAGTAACTCTTTTGTTAGTACCCTGATTGCTGGATTCGGGGTCCTACACCATATATAATAGCACTTAAAAAATTCATGACTTTTTTTTTTTTTTTTTTTTGAAGAGATAACTACTAATAGTCAAAACATAATAAAAATGAAGTCAAATAAAAATTTAAATAACTGAGAAAAATAGATACTCATTCAGAAGCCTAGCAAAAATCATGTTAGAATGAACATGAATTATGAATCTGAAAATCAAAAGATTTTAAACACTGAAGTTTTCTTTTTTTTCAAATAAATAAATAATTTTTACCTTTCATTAAAAAGATGAGGACTCACTGGAGCACAATTAGACCATGAATTTATAGATGAAACTGAATTCATTTTTCCAGAAATTCGGTTTGAGACAACAAAGGATACATCTTTACTCAGAAAAGTTTCTTGCTTCTGAAACATTTAAATATTAATAAGTATAAAACAAAAAATAAATAAAACAAAAAAAATGTGAATTTAAGAATAATTGGATGAAAGTGTGAGCAAAAAGTAAAATTTAAACACATGAAAAAAATGTTTAATATCCTTAAATTCCAATCATTTAACTCGTGTCTTGTGCTTATTTTTTTAAAAGCATCATAATAAAGTATTAACCGCATTTTCATACTGCTAAAATGTTATTTTATAGTATGCAAATACACTGGTTATCATAAATTAAGGAAAAATCACAAAAATCTCGATAACTCCCTGAAAAATAATCCAAATCATACAAAATTTGGATATGTTGCTAAGTAAGAGTTGCTGAGTAAAACTATGTTATGCAAATCAGTGGCGCTGCAATCGGAGTACGTCATCTTCGAGGAGCTTAAAAAACCACGTTTAAGAGCAAGCCTATAAAACTCGTCGTGATACTATCAAAAGAAATCTGAGATAGCCAACTCGTAGCTATGACTTCTAGGCATCATTTACCTACAGAACTAAGATGCAGAGAAATTGGCAGGACAAAGTCAAACAGAAGTGGCCAGGTGGCTAAATGTGAGTCCTTCTGTGGTTCATAGACTTTAGAGCCAATTTTTAACCACAGGTTCGGCATCCAGGAGGTTCAGTCAAAGACGGCCAATAGCTACGACGGGCGCTGATGACCGATATTTGAGGTTATGTGCACGCAGGAGTAGATCTGCTACTCCAACTCTTCTCAGATACTCCCTGGCGGCAGCCACCGGAAGATTGATGTCAACTTCTACCGTGCGTAGAAGGCTTCACGAAGGTGGTCTGTATGCGAGACGACCAGTTATTTGTGTGCCGTTGTCATCATGCCATAGGAGGGACCGTTTACAGTGGGCACGACAACATGTTCATTGGACGCATGACCAATGGAGGGTTGTACTCTTTACGGACGAGTCTAGATTTAGTCTAGAAAATGATAGTAGGCGTCATTTGATATGGAGGGAACCTGGAACCCGTTATCATCCGTCAAACATTCGCGAAAGAGATGCATACGGAAGAGGCAGTGTCTGTGTTTGGGGTGGCATCTCTTCGGGTGGACGCACAGACCTCCATGTCTTTCCCAGGGGAACTGTAAATGCTCAAATTTATAGGGATGACATCCTTGATACCTGTGTTCGCCCATATGCCGCGGCAATAGGTGATGCATTCCTGCTACAGGACGATAACGCAAGACCTCACCGAGCTCGCATCATAGACGATTATCTGGAACACGCTACAATTCTGCACATGGAGTGGCCAGCTTGTTCCCCGGACTTGAATCCTATAGAGCACGTTTGGGACGCTTTAGGGAGACGTATTGCTGCCCTCAATCCACCCCCTCAAACCCTTGCCACGCTTGCTACTACTGCTTTGCAAGATCAGTGGCTCTTGCTTCCTGTAGAATTGATAGACCGAATAATTGACAGCATCACGCATCGCTGCTCGTGCTGTATTGCTGTTAGAGGGGATCATATACCATATTGAAGGTACTTCCCCAATATCAAACTGACACTCAAAATTGTTCATTTTGTAAGTGCATTTTTTTATAATACCATAATTGTCTGGTAATTTTTTTTTTTTTATGTTATTTTATACCTTACTATATGTTGTACAATGTGGCCAAGTTTCATAAAAAACTACAAGTAACTTCTTGAGTAATCGTCATTTTTGTGATTTTTCCTTAATTTTTGATAACCAGTTTATTATTATGACAAAGTTATCCCTAAATTATTCTTTTTAAAAATTTCATTTCTAAAAATTTATTAACTTTTCAGTTTTCACACCACTTTCCAATATCTAAATTATGATTAAAATTAGTCATCAGTAAAGAATATAGTGTGAATTTGACCGAATCTCCCATACGAAAGGGGGTGATAGAACAGCATAGGTGGAATATAGAACCACCCATTATCATGTTCTATTCTTAACTGTAAAAAGTTATGGTAGATTTAAGAAAAATGAGTGAAAAAGCAAAATTCTGAGAAAAAGAACAATTTCTAAAATTTTTGTAAGACCTACGCACAAAATAAAGCCATATTTCGAAAGAACAGACTAAATCCAACAAAATGACACTTTTTCCATTCGGATAATGGCACTTTACAGCGAGCTTCAAGCTTTGAAACATTGGGAACACCCGGAATTAAAATTGCACCTAAGTTTTTAATCGAAATGTTTTAAAACAACCGTATGAGTTACACCCGGTCAAATCTACTAAAAACTGGCCCATTTCACTAGCTTTCAGATGATATAACAGAAAATCATATTGGGCTTCAAGTTCAGCAGAAATTCAAGCTTTTGTTTGAAACTGTATGAAAATTGGCATAGGCAATAGCTAACTTTTACCATGCATTGAAAGTGGGGAGTTTTTCTTTTGACTCATA